>JAVQJD010019149.1:0-17884 GCA_036023655.1 Nannoperca australis
TATCCCTTAGTGTTAATTTAACTCTGATTAGTGAGTTAAAGAAGGAACTCTGGCACAGTGTTAAATGTTTAACTATTTCAAAAGTGTTGATTTAACTCTGCAGAGTGTGGACCTATATAAACCCTCAAAAAGTGTTGAATTCAACTCTGTGGGAGTTAATTCAACAATGGACTTTTTGCTGTGTAGTTGCCAAGTTAGGACTGACCTTTATTTATAATGTAATGCCTCCACAATGGTGCTCACAATTGAAATCCAAATTAATAGCAGTAGCTCTTGTCATTTCACACAGACAGCATGCTCCAAATGTTCATTTCAAGTCATCAACATATGTGCTACCTGCTGTTCTCATCCACCCTGTTGACTTTCTGCTGTTATCATTACCTGCACAAAGTTTTCCATTTTCTAAAGATTTCAAAAGGGCTAAGGCAATTCTCACCAACCTATTACACTGTAAAGTTGAGCTGCTCTGATATTTTGGAGGCTTGTTTGGCCACAGATTCACGTCCACCAGCAAATTCAAATTTTTGGCCAGACAAAACCTCAGGCTATTGTTGTTTTTATGCTCACCCCCTCTTGTACCTCAGAATATATAGACTTTAGGCAATGTTTGACCTTATGAATATTTTTATTTCAAAAGGAGAGTTTGGCAATTCTTAGTTGTCAGAAACAAACACAAGCTATCCGAATTCAAAAGGGGAACAAAACATGAGAATATGTTTCATTTTAGTAAAACAGCGCCCCCTCTCGATGACTAGGTGAAGTAAATGTCCGTTTGATTGATCTAAACCAGATTTCCAGGTGAAGCGACTCCTTTTAGTTAATGTAGCTACTGTCAACCCAATGCAAAACAGATGAGACAGCTGAGGGCCCCTGTCACCTCAAAGTTGAACCATATTGGACTCGCACACCAACCTAAAGCTAATAATATAAGTGTGCGTGTGTGTGCGCGTGTGTGTGTGTGTGTGTGTGTGTGTGTGTATGTATGTATGTGTATATAAAAATTGATTTCTGACAGAATTCCCCTGATGTACACCCATGCCGCTGTTCCTTGTTTCAGCAACACGTGTTAGTTTTCATCTGACTTTTTATCTGTACAGAAAATATTATAGTGTGAGTTTTGAATAACCAAATCAGCCAGTGACTGAAATCACTGGTGCTTGGACAAAAACATTAATTTATTTAATATATTTGAAGAATTTGTATTTGGCAGAAGATATTCTCTACCTTTTGATAATTTTTCATTTTATTTTAAAATAGACACACATAATATTAGCTTTTCTTTCATTTGCCTTCCGTACCTGGCTGACTGCCTCGTTTCTACTGGTTTTTGTCACAGCGTGCTTTGCTCAACGCAGCGAAAAGACGTCTTGGCGCAAGCCATGGGATGTAATGAGTTTCAGAGCACAGTGGTGCTGTTGTTGCGTTGTGTTTGAAAGGGCCTTTAGGCTTAGGGCTTTTTGCATCTCCTGGTAATGTTATGTTTTCAAACCAACTAGCAATTCCTAGAGAGCGGTGATGAAAACGTAATGTGCTGACTTGTAAAAACTGTCAAAAGAAAAACCTTATTCATATATGCCCTACTTGCTCCAGGATTAATGACCACAGCATGTCTGTGAAGAGGTGGCAGACGGCAGCAGGAGGTGCTAACAAGCTCCTGTCCACTCATGGATCTGCTCACTTCAATAAACTTCTGAAGAGAAACATGGTCAAATATTCACTTGCTTGTTCACCTAGTGTTGGCACCATATCCTGTGTGTTGATCATTGTTTACTGAATCTTATTATAATTTTCTTGGTATTTAATTTCCATCTCAAGCAATTCTCCTTGCTGTTTGAAATATGTGTCCTTGTTACTCTTGTGTTTAAGAGCACAACATGACTTGGTGTGGTTATTGTTTCCTTTTTACTTTTGGAACAATGTGTAAAACTCTATTTAAGGTTTAGGTAAGTATCGTATATTGGGCAAACCTCACGGTGAAAACAGGAA
The DNA here is from genome assembly GCA_036023655.1 of Nannoperca australis. Classification (NCBI taxonomy): domain Eukaryota; kingdom Metazoa; phylum Chordata; class Actinopteri; order Centrarchiformes; family Percichthyidae; genus Nannoperca; species Nannoperca australis. The sequence continues at coordinate 1,987 of JAVQJD010019149.1, forward strand.
GGAAGTCCCTTGTTTTTTTAGTACGAATTAAACACAGCAGATATACCGTGTTGATTAGCCTCTTGAGACCCAGCTCATTGACTTATGTCCTCCACAGTGGACATTTTGTTCATAAAAGAAAATTGGTTATTTTCCTCGGGTCCCAGGAGGTTAGTGAGCTTTAGAGGTGCTGGTAGGTGGATTTTTAGACCTTTTTGCACAGGCTGGCTGTTTTCCCATCACCAGTCTTTGTGCTAAGCTAATATGTCACTTTATGTTTAGTGTACAGATACAAGAGTGGTATTAATCTTCTCACCCAACTCTCTGGAAGAAAGCACATCAAACTGTTCATTTTGTTAAGCAACCACCATAGTAGCATCCCTTGTTATATAGCTCTGGTGCACTCAGAGGTTGGCATTTCAGTTGTCATTGATTTGTTGTGTTCTCAACATAATTTGTTGCAGTTGCTACAGCAAAAGGACACATAATCTTAGCTATTTTTAAAGAGTAAATGAATACTGAATACGCCAAGACCCCAATCAGTCAGGAGGAGCAGGTGTTTGTGACAGTAGATGGTTTTAACAAAGGATCATCAGGGCTACAAGGGTTTTCTAGTCTATGTAATTTAGTGTTGCTTTTGCTCTTCTTAAACCACAGCTGTTAACACTGTTGACTCAATTGATTTCCATTGTGGAGTGTTTTTAAGGGTTGAAGTACGAACAGAAGATCAATCATTTTTTGTTCTTTGGAAAAACATAGGCCTTTTTAATATCTGTATTTCATAATCTTTCTTCATATTGCTTGTTATCTTTCTGTCAAGTTGAATCTTAATCGTTTTCTATCACAGATCATCTTTAAAGCATGCCTGTGAGTATCTTCGGACAGCTTTTTGTTTTTAATAACTGATAAGTGTCTGTTCTCACAGTTCAGACTGAATATTGAACATCCAATTCATCATTCCCAGTGTCCATTCATGTCCATTCATGTTGTTTCCAAGGACAACCAGGGCTTTAGGGATGCAATTATCCTTTGACATACAATGAAAGCACAACAGCAGCAACATGAAGCTTGATCAGTGACATCTGGCAGGAATAGAATTAAATTACAAAATCCACACAATTATGGTACAATGGTATATAATAGAATCAGCAGCATAGATTTTGAACACATTTGTATTGTTACATCAAAATCCCACTCTGTAAGCAGTATCAGACTCTACTGTGTCCCCTGCATTTGAAGTCTGCAAAACGCACGACCACGTCATAAACTATGCACCATCAAATGCACAATGGATTGTATCAGGCTTCATCAGGCCCAGTCTGTTTCTGATCCTTCATTTGTTGGCCATGGAAAACCAGCTGTCAAAAAGTCCCCCTTTGCGCTCAGTTAAAATGCTGCACATGACTGCACATATAAAGGAAGCATTACCACTGTCAGTCACTAATGCACCGTCACAGATCTCAGTTCACAGTGTGGACATCTGGATGAAAAGTGTCTGTTGTGAATGAAAGCCTCCATCATATTCATGCAGTTTGGATCATATTGGTTTCCCAACCAGCAAAACAATAAGCCTTTTGAAATGTTGACACAAATTGTGAAAGTCTCGGCCAACACTGTGTTATTGATATTGTGACAGCGTTGTAGAACAAAGTGCCACTTACTGCTTACTCATGATGACTCCTACATGCAGGTGAGCAGTTATAATAGTGGCAATACTTAAAATGTACTTTGCCCAGCAGTTTGATTTGGGAAAATTGCACTCAAATTGACACTCAAAATATTTCCACATGCTCTTGGTTTTTCTGCCTCCCGCAGTTCAAATCATCAGAATTTCTAAATATAGCAGAGGTCCAATTAAGTGCCAGGAAGATGTTTGAGATAAGCATCATCCTTTTGCTACCTGCTAGCTACTGTGGGCCTTTTAGCACCTACCATCTGTATCAGAGCACCTTCTAAAAATTTAAAATGCTCTCGCAACCATCAACAGCCCTAATGCATTCAGGAAAATGAGTTGCAGGAGAGTGGAAAGGGAACGGTTCAATATATCTGCAGTTGCACATTCCGAGGAGCCTTTTGTTGCAGCACGTCAGTCTGCGAGCAGCCTTCCTGCCAGACCCGTGTGCCCCAAAACCGACTGTAAACCTGTCATCTCCAATCAGCCAGCCTGTTTGAGATCTCAACCTACATTACAATCACAAGCTGACCGCCCCTTGCATTGTTCTTCTGCCACTTAGCATTAGCTGGGAGGGCTAACATAGTTTATTGGTGCGTGTCTGCTAATAAACCGTGCTAGCTTCCCCTTTTCTTCAGTCAGGCCCAAAAAATACAATGAATGGTACGGTCAGTGATCGCTAATGAAGAACATAAATCTATCCAATACTGACTAATAAAATAATGATGCCACCGCTAAAATTAACCTGTCTTCCCTGTTTCCATAAATAGAAATGCTTCTATTTCTCAGTACCATCATGATCTGAAATCCATGTTCTAGACAATATAATACTATCATTCAAAGCACAGAGGCACACAACCGCACTTGACTGCCTGTATAATACAAGTAATTTAATATTTTATTATTATTTAGGATTTTATTACAGCACCCTATAAGTTTGAGTTATTATCCTGTAAAAACACAAACTAATATTTCCCTATGATTCAAAATAGGGTGGTCTCACCTTTTGAATATATTGGATGATGAATCCATAGTTCTAATAATACTGTCATAAATTAACATGACAAGACATAACATCTAATCCAATCAGGGCGATTCACAAGAGAAGTAAAAATTTGTTGTCTGCTCTGATTATATCCCTTCCCACCCAAGATGTCACACTGTGTGTACAAATAGTCGCCAAGCTGAAGGGCCCTGGAATAAGATATTTACTGTGAGAATCACAACATTTCCTCACAGAAACATCCAATACTTTATCAATATTCAGAAAGTATTTACCTTTATGCAGCTCCACACAGTCCACCACCACTTCAGCTGTTACCAAAAGATTAGCAAAATGGAATTGAAATATGATATCCACCTATCACTGAGACGCTAAGTCATTTGCCAGGACACAAAGTCATGTGGGCGATACGTCACATCTCCTGACGTCACCTTTGGCGTGTAACCCGAAAATACTCCCCAGTTTGGACAAACACTAAAGCTGGTCTAGCCGTTTTGTGATTGCTTTGACCATTGCATGGACAAGTGGGAAGAAGACATGATGGGTGCCCCAGATTAGCATGCCCCTAGGGGTCTAGGGGGTGGGTGTGTGGACGGGGAGGTTTGAGGTGGCAAACATTGAAATTGGTGCCTGGATATTGTGACTGACATATCAGCAAAGACATCAAACATGGTAGCTCAGTGCTACTGTTGGCTTGCTGCTAAAAATGGGCTTTGTTCCTGCCACTCTGATCTTGCGTAATGTACCTTGCAATGTTGATATGGAGTGTAGACATTACCATTGCCCTTAAAGTTGCCCTTAACCCAATTCACAGTTCCCCTGCTTTGACTTAATTTACACACGACATACCCAGCATCATACCACAATGCTTTGATTCAAAGTGGAGTTGAATACAGTAACTAACAGACTGAAATATGTTACTGGTAAATCCACTGAAAACAACAGTCACGCCGCTTCACTCTGGTAACTTCCTAAATACAAATTACCATACAGTTATGATTCTTATGCTACTGTGTTGCATAGCAAACATAATGAGTACTAATCATCACTGACATTGAGTGATTCCATTTCTCTGCCAAAGGATTCTGTCTCAGACATTCTCAAGCATATTTTTTGATTGGCTGATAGCACATTTGCAATTACTTTCCAGGTCAATAACTATATTTGCAAACCTTTATTCTTGTTTCATTGTGCTGCTTTTATTTCGGCCTTATTAATTTCCCGCCATTCTGATAGCACCGACTATTGTCATTGTAAGTCATAGATATGTCTTGTGTTGTAACCATCCTGATGGAGACCCTGCATGCTAAATAAATAGTGTTGTTTATCAGTGAGTCTGTCTAAGAAGGTATCTAACATGTAGGACCATAAAATAGCAGTTTTACAAAAACAAAGTACAGTAGGTCCAGCTAAAATCGGATTGCCTAACTCACTGTATATTCATGTATTAGTGGACAAACATGTTTTCTTGGAAATGTATCACAATTTCAATGTTTCAATTTTATTATTTAGTATATTTTATTTTCTGATTTGTTCAATAAGTCATCCTCATTTAGCATTTTATATTGCTGTTACCTGGGATAGTTCAGGTTATTGGACATTGCATACAGTCATGATAAAAGTGTCTACTATTAGTAAAGATTGACTTAAGCAAACTAGGCCAGGTTTGGCACAGCAAATATTACCCATGTATATTTTAAATGTTTTTTTCTAAAATGTAAGACTTGTTTATAAAATCAATTTATCTCAGTGCTGAAAATACAAATATACAAAATGCAACTTTAATCTAATATTTAAGCTCTAAAATTTAAGATTAAATAAAAAAATGCTTAAGTTTAAGCTGAATTTAAAGCTATTTTGTAATGAGAACAGTTTACTGCCAGGAGATCTAGAAATAATTAGGACTACACACTAGCCCGACCCATTTATTGGTATGGGCCTATCACAGATACTTACTACTACTTACTTAATGTGGCCCTAATAACCTATAACTCATTGTCTCACAATGCTGTAAGTTAAGAACAGGTATTCATATTTACGCACTCTGCTTGAATCAGTATAATATCACAGCAACTCTCAGAAACAACCTCCATGTGTTCCTACTTTATGCTCCAATAGTTCCTAATGTAAGTTACACGGTCCCCACTGCAATGGACTCATGTTCAAGCTATTATCTTTCAACATAGGGTTACTATGTGTTAATATGTCCATCTGAACCATGACCCTTTCAGAGAGGACACTACAAGTGCAGTAACATTGACAGTGAGATATATCTAGGGATTATTTCCACTAAACAAAGCTAATCATAACACAACGTATTCTTCTGAAAGTCGAGTATAAAAAGGCGAGAAAAAAGGTAGAGAGGTCACTTTAATCTTAAATCTATAATTTTCTCCTGTACATAGGTTCACTCTTGTTTAACTTTGGGTTTCTGAAGCGTGGCTGAGTAGGCATAGCTCAGTCACAAACAAAACCCAGAATTACATGGATCCACCACCTTATCTTTATACAGAAGGCCAAACCATTAAAGTCTATTAAAAACTGAACAGGAGTTATTTTATCAGATGTGATATGATTTTACAATTACATGGGGCAATTCACTCAACAGGCAAGGTATTATTCAGTGGATAACAAATGACCTTCAGGCAGTGAATCTAACTTCACTTGCAATGAAAGAACTTTTTTTTTTTGCATTTTCAAAGATGAATTGCAGAAATAAAATGGCTAGTTTACAAACTAATAGATGATATCAGCAGCAGGAACAAAGACAAACATATTGAACAAGTGTTGTACCCAAAATGGAATCACTTCCCGAAGAGTGCCATCCTTCTTAGCTCAAGTGCCCATAGCACTTTCCAGAAGTCTCTAATCACATCCCATCTCCACAAGCCGTACACCTGTAGGCTGTCAGACAAAGCTCTTTACCAAATGTTTTCCGTGATAATACCTCTTGTGTAGTTTGGGCCTAATGTACATTCTTGGTTTCCTTAATGAGAAGGTTTTACAGCTTTAATCTTTTAACAGTCTGACTGCAATGTAAGTGACTCAAAGTTTTTTCCGTAATATTGGTTGAAAACTCTTCCTGTTTGCTGAAACATTAAAGAGCAATAAGATATCATCCACATCCAAAGCTTTGGGTTGTTTTTAACTTTGTTCCCATAAGAATATGAACCAAAAAGGTCTCTCTTCACATTTTGACATGAACAGCTCAGGTGTACATAATACAATAAATTATGAATTCCATGTAGCTGCTTAAGTTTCAGGGTCCTGGCATTGTGCATGCTGGCTCACTGTCATGACTTACTGGGACACACAACTGAGCCATCATTAATGTAATTAGTAAAAGAGGAAACAGAGCTGTTACTGTCTGTGTATTTTGCAAACTAGGATGTCAGAATAGAGCCAGTCACTGGTGTGACAAAATACATTTTCAAACTCACACAATCATTCACTCTCATATGGAATGAAATGCTTGCACTGTAAACCCCGGCTGAGGTAAAATGCTGCTTTTGGCGATGGAGTACTCAAATAACCAAGTAAGTGACAGCCTCTGCCCTTTCCAATGTCCATTTTGAAGCTATGTTGGCAGCTCCAAATGGCAGCAAGTAAATGTTTGAAAATGTTGAACTTCAAAATCCAGAATCATGTGACATCATGTCCGCCAATCTGACAGGTTGGTGATGCTTTTTGTGAAAGGAAACTGAAGGAAACAAGGGCAAAAAAATGCAGAGCTTTCTCTGATGCAGCATGATGACTGATGAGAAGACAGTTTGTATTCATATATTTAATTCAGTTCAACACTTTGGGCTATGTGTACATACTCCAGTGTCAGAATAACATGTTGGTAATTATGTTATTATAGTGGGTCTGCCGCTGGGTTAAGGATGGCATCCTTAACAATAGTATCAAACAATCAAATGCAGCAATTTCATGCAGCTGTGAAACTGTGAATAGACTGGGGGAAAAACTGAAAGGAAACCAGCACTCTGGCTTTTGGTTTAATTTAAGCAGGCTACAGTTGTTTTATCTGACTGAACACAGCCTGTCAGTCCAGACTGTGGTCAGTCTTTTGCTGTATCTTGTGTAGTTAAGAACATGATGAGGAGCAACGCAACCAGTCATTGGGTCTCTCCATGTGACAGCTGAGCTCTTAAGACAGCAAAATAATAAATAATAAAGAAGCAACTGACAATGAAGAAACAGCTTGTTGACAAATAGTTTAATCTGCTCAAAATGACAACTTCACTTCTTTAATTGGCTCAGACTGAATATATTTGTCAGGACAAAAGACTTCCCTAAGTGGTAAAGTAAAGGGAGAAGGAAAGAAATGACAGGAGGAGGCTATCATAAAGTCTTAGTGTGGCCCTAATAGTGGGCAGCTTTAACTCGTTTGTTTAAACAAAAACAAGTTTTTATCAGTACTGGATATCTGTCAAAGCATCAAAACCAAGGACTGACCCTAGAGTTGACACTTTTAAGATACCAGTTGTAGAAGGAGCCAGTCAGACAAGCGAGTATACGGCTGTTTAGCTGGCATTTGGCACTTGGGAAACCCCCCCTGCAAGATTTGAGAGTTAAATAATGTCTCCAGGATCGTGTTGCGAAAGCCATTTTCAACCAGCTCATTAATATTTCACTTCATTGCATCTCTACAGTCGGCTGTAGTGCTCCTCCTTGGCCAGTTTAGGGATTGTGCTGGAGAGGGATGAACTAATACCAAAATAATGAGGGCAGAGCTGCAATATGAAATGGTAGTCAACAAAAAGTTGTTTAAGAGCTGAATCTTCGTCTGGTCTGCAATACACAATTTGTAATAGCTGCCATTGAAAATTGGATTATTCGTCCTTTTTACTGATGGCCTGATTTATAATGGAAATCAGTATAGGATACAACTTCACAGTGAATGCACCATCCCCTCCATCAACAATACAGAAACGTTCTTTGTGCCCTGGTCCAGTGTTTCCCAACTACAGGGGTACTTGTACCTCAAGGGGTGTGAAAAACCATGAAGCTCAGCTAATTTGAAAAAAAAAATAGAAATTATGATTTTATGATATATATATGCCCACATATTTGTGTTTATGAGAAAAATCAACACACAAGTAAGATTACAGATTTGTAAAGGATGGGAACCACTGCCCTAGTCTAAGCCATTTATTCCCTAGTGGTTCTAGTGGAACTTCAGTTGTACCAGGTTGTTAAGGTTACAATGTGATCAACTGTATCAAAGAGAAGCATGGAATTGATCAGAATGAGCGTATGTGTCCAATGAGTGCTTTTGTTTTTAAGTACAACTCGGCATATGCCTCCATGTTTTAGTTTCATGTACTGCACTTAGTGGCATAGGTCCATACTAACCCATACTACTACAGTCCATACTAAGATATAATCTTGTTCAGTATTAAGTCAGTAAGCCCTCACTTCTCAACATAGATGTTACTGTGCTTAGTATAGTGATGTTTTTCAGTTGTCAGAATACTGAAAGAACAAAAAGCAACATGCACATAAAACCAATTGTAATTACCTACAACCGTTGGTTGTCCCCAAGCATTTAGAGCAAAACATATACGTCTGTGTGTATTAGATCTCCAGTGTGCTTGTGTCTGTATGCTGTATGCTACAGACTCCATATTATGGCCAGAGGTAGCAGAGGCACAGTGCTCTTTCCCTATAGGGTTATGAAAGGAAGCCAGTATCTGCTGACATAGTCCTATCATCCCAAAGCAGTTCTCTGTGGAAGCAGCCAGCTTAGATATTAATTTATTTAAATATCATCATATAAAGCTTTGCTGCAAGTATTTAATATTAAAAATACATGTACATGTGTTTGCTGAGGCACGTACAAACATGCTCAAAGGATTTGAATACAAAGAGGCAGACAGACCGACAGGCAGATCAACATATCCATGCAGAAAAACTTGAAAGGAAAGTTGTGCACTTTTTCCCCCTTTCTTTCCCCTCACTGTCTTGATGTTTTAAATTGCTCTGAAATGAAGCAGTGATGGTGGACTGAAAGCCTACATGAACTGTTAAAGGACAGTTCACACAACAGAGTAGTTTGCAAGTGAAAGTTCGGTGATATGAAATGTGAGTCAGATGCAGGAAGTGCTGTAGGCGTTGTTTGAGAATAACAAGAGTTCAGCTTTTTACACAGCTGTACATGTAACCGAGCAGGTTTTTGTTCTTGTTGATGAGTCCCTCAGAGAAGACAAAAAGCCATCTGCGTTCAAGTTCAGGGGCTGCCTCCTTCAAAGTCCACATTTCAAGGCTGAATACGTCATTATGACCGACACAACAGGTGCATCCTTGACAGCTCAAGGCATCCCTCAATCCATAACAGTAAAGGTTTTTGACTTTACGAGAGGACGAGAACAGCACTTTTAGCCTTGTTCTCTGTGAGGCTAGACTGTCTTATTTAGGGACCCGGCTAAAAATTAGACCACAAATTTAAAAGTCTAACTTAACCATCAATAGTTGTGGGGAAAAGCTGTTGAAATTAGTTTCTCTAAGAACTTCTTTTGTTTTTTACCTCACGACTTTGTGTGTATTTATTAGGACTTGATGTTGATGTGCTATTTTGAAACCTGTCAGTAGTGCCTTTCCTTGGTGACCCTTGACCCCTGGTAAGATCGCAAAAGCTGTTACATTGACAAAGGGCAAAATCTGCCTTAAGAAATTCTTCCTCACACTCTACACTTTAAAGTGGCAAAGTGGACTTTTACTCAAAGCCCACTCTGTTCATAGATGTCACAATGACGTGTCCTAAAATCATTTGAAGTTATGAATCTGAATGTCCATGCATGACATTCATTCAATGCACAATTTTTAATCCAACCTTCCAAGAATGGGATACTTTGACAGTAAGGTTTTTGAAATGTTGTAGTGTTGGAACCACGTTTCGCTGCAGGAGAGATGTCGTCTTGCAATTGAACTGAATGGAAGTTTCAGGTGCCTTTTTTCCACTTTGGTGCAGCTGGCACACATGCTCGCTCAAGAGGGAGTGATTATGTCCTTTTCTGTTTACTGCTCTTCAAGAGGACATGCATCCTGAATCTCTGCCTGCTAAATGTCTGCATATCACACTTGCTACATACTGGCATGAAAGAGGCCACTTGTCCATTGCTATAGACTTAAAACATGCTTACTGTCATAGGTTGCCAAAGTTTAGACTATGAATACAACTGGCAACTTGTTCATCTTTTCACGGGTATCCTTTTTACTTTATCAAAGTGTATGGACACAATATCGGGTTTGTCAGAATGGAAATGGAGTGTTTTTCTGTCTCGATAAACTCATCCTCATGCCCATGCAGCATGCAGTGTCACTCATCACTCTCACTTTCTATGCACTGTATTTTTGCATTACAGATAGAACAGGATTTCAGACTCCTGTTTGGTGAGGTGACAGCCAACAAATTCTTGGAGAGGTGGCCCACCAATCTCAAAGCAAATGTTGTTAAGGAAAGCTATGGACTGGTACCCACCACAGAGCTCTTGGAGTTAATATGCAGTGCTGGGTCAGCTGCTGAAGTTGAGAATGGTATGACTGACTGTTTTAATCACCATTGTTGGTTATATAGGTAATTATGCCAATTTAATGTATTTATGGCATAATGTTAATCTGATGTTTGTTGGTCTGTAGGCTGGGCCTCTTTAAGGCCCATTATGTCTTTGGTACTTCATACAGTTCTTCCCTGACCAACTTTTTCACTTTTCTGCAAACAACCATTTACAACATTGACATTGGGGGAACAAAGGAAACTCCCAGAGTTACGGAGTTGCGAGCAAGAATGGTGCGTTAGTATCCATTGAGATCAAAATAATGAATTGCTTTCTTTGCAAAAGTGGTTTAGTCTCAGCCAACAGGTCCTCTACATAGGGTGAAGCAAAACTCACCTTAGAACAAAAATTATGATATGTAATCATTGTTTGTGGGCGGAAGCTTAAAATTTCCCCATGGAGTTGTTTACATCAGGTTTCTAACCCAAATGCATCATGGGTACCCTTGAGGCCTAACAAACATGTAATGCTGTGTTGTTTATATCCATGTTAACACTGGCTAGCAGTCTTCTTCTTCCTTGGTTTTGTTGCCACATTACTACATTCCCTGGCCACCAATCAGTTGAGGAGCATGAAACCATTAGCAGGAATGTGTATCACAATGCCTGCTAGTCTCCACAAGTTGCCTTTCACTAAAGCTAATAAGCTAGAGCTAATTGTTTAAACAAACTATGGCTATCTGTCAGTTGCTACCCAAACACAAAATACACTTAGAAAGATTAATCACCCACACAGCATTGGCCACTGCATCAGGTTGATTGAGTTATGGTGTCTTGGTCTCCATCCAAGTTTGGAAAAAGTATTCATATTACCGAATGTTTAGGCGAACCACTACCGGATTACGGCCAAACTTCCAATGTGAAAGAACACTAAAACCCTAAAGCTTATGGGAGATGTAGTTTTTTCTGTGTGAAATGAAACTGTGTTACAGAGGCTTGTGGAACAGAAAAGAGATGAAGTTTGGCGTGACAGTGGAGTATTTGCCTTACTTTATCCAACAGCACAGAAAATGGAGACAGGTATTTAGATAGATGGAGGGAGGCAGAAATGAGAAAGATAAAGAAGAGGTAGGAGAATAGGAAATATAAAATTTGGCCTACCATTTTATTTATTATTTTCTTATGGCACTAGCTTGATGAGCAGGCTCAGTTAGCCTAAATGTAGCAGGTTACTTCAAAAACTGTTTTATTTACCACATTTAAATGCAGTACTGCAATGATGCTGCTGAAATAAAACTCAAAGACTGACATGTGACTTTGGAAAGATGACTTGATATGATATAAAGTCTCTTGAAGTGTATGATTAATCTTTTTCTCATGGTCTATAGTTAAAAAAGCAGCAAAAATAGCAATAAATTGTAATATCAAATCCCAACACATATTGAATCAGCACCCAAGTATTGTGATAGTATCGGCTCGGGGGATTAGCATGTTGTGTGAGCCCTATCAACCATCATCCAGTCTAAAACTTCAAAGCATGGACACCTGCTTGTTTAAAGCTCCCTGTAACGAAAGAAAGGAAAGATAATCCCATCAGTTTGCAACTGATGGTGAGTTGTTACTCACCAGTTTTGCGCTGGGTGTTGTGTTCCCAGTGCATATAGGACACCAGAGCAATGTGGTCTCACGCCGGCACAGAGAAGTTCATCAGCCCTTGGACTTCCCTTCAGGTTGATAGCCAGCCCATGCTAAAGCCCAATGAAAAACACTTTGCATTAAAAGAGAGGTTGCAACAGAGGATAAGAAACATATTTATCAGGTTTGTGTGCATCCAGTGAATTTGGATCCAATTTGTAATAATGTTGTTTCTTCAAAATGATGCAACAGTACAGAGTCGTAGTTATTGTAGCATGTGGGCTGTTTTGCTTGATTAAGCCTGTTTCTCTGCACAGGATCGATAGATTTTGAAGCAAACCAAGCCTCTTCAACTACTGGCTTTCAATCTGGAACGAGCAACCCATCAATCATGTTGCTCATGGTGTGTGCAAGCAATAACAATAAGAAGGTGTGTCTGACCGATGAGGGATTCCAGAAGTCTCCTAGGTTTTTTCTTCCAGGTCATGTGACCTGTGGCTGGCAGCCTTCCAGCAGAATGGAGAGACTGGACGTGTGGTCGATGCACCTACACAGATCACGGTGTTAATTAAAACATGTAAACTTGGTAACATGACAGGGTCAGTAGGTATTAGCCGAATCATGGGGATCTAACAGATGACATTTTATGTGGTGTTGGAAGAGGTATTCTGATTGTTTTATCAAAGTTGCATTAATCCACTTTTGGCCACAATGTTGCAGCCGCCTTAATGGCTTACAAAGTTGTTATGACACCGCACATCCCAAAGGTACTACATTAACATTCATTTGGAGTCATGTTTCTAGCCATCTGACATATAACAGCTTCTTTCCTCTGAGCTCTCTCTTTTTGGTGTCCCAACTCCTGAGGAAAAATATCTGGGGCTTTATTTTGCAAGCTGCCCCATTTCATTCACTAGTGACTGACTTTGTCTGCTTTTTCGGGTGATGGGTTTATCTAACCCTGTCTCCTAGAAGCTATATATGCTTTGATTACTAAATTGTTTTCCCAATTACGTTCGCCACCTGGATTATGTTCACGGGTAACGCTTTTTGATTAAACAAAGTGCTACTGCACTGGATTTGCTGGGAGATTGGATGGTGGCCGTACAAAGTGCAGGACAGACCGAGGTTTGCATCCAGCCTGTGGTTGGGTTTAGGCAACAAAAGCACTTTGGTTAAGCTTTGGGAAGGATTGTGGTTTAGGTTAAATGTTAATTAACAGGTTGTGTCACAGGTCCCTGTGGGATTTTTTTGTATGGAACCAGACAATGATAACATTAATCACATGCTGGGAGTGCCTAAACATAACTATAATAAATGTATTTGTTGCTGTAGATTAGTTCTATAATTTGTTCTTTTTGCTGGAAACGGCTGCAAGAGCTGCTCAGGCAGACAGTAAAACCAAAACAATGAGCAAAAAAAGGAGGTTGGGAGTTATTTCAGCATTATAAGTGATCCCTTTACATTGCACTTGATTTAATTAATAATAATATCAAGTAAAAATTCATATAAAAACACCAAAAAGGTACCAAAGGTTTAGGCCCCTTCCAAAATGTTAAATTGTAGTCCAAGTGGTTCTAGATCTAAGAGCAACATGTGGGCTCAACAATTACAACAACTTTCATTTGCCATGAATCATTTTTGTATTGTTGCGTTTACCTTTAAGTAAAGGTTGTGACAACTGTTCCCCCAGTGTTAGTCGAGGTGAGGTATAAAGTTGCTTTCTTCACTTCTTAAGGAATAACAAAAGCTTTCCACCATTAAATATTCAGCCTCACAAGGCATCTGCTAAATTGATGCTGATATCACTGTAATGAAAACAATTGTATTTATTACACAGTTTAATGTGTTTGTAATTTCCAAATGCATAACAATTTCCACCTTTCGGAATCATTGTAAATTTAAATTAGCATCTGGCAATCTGCGTCTGAGGCCATCTTAACCCCTATATAATAGTAAAGGGTGCAATGTTTATCCTCACATCTGAAGGTTTCACTTTAAAAAAAGAAGATACACAGCCAGTGTCACAATCCACCCACCAGTTTGAGTTTTTGTGCATCACTTTCTTGCTCTTCACACCTTCAAATGCACACATTTAAATGCAAATGCAGCCTGCTGAATTATCAAGCACATTTATCTGTTTGTGTTTAGGTGAATCCAATTCAATATTGCCACTTACTTTGCTGGCCAGCAGAAGCCTGTAGATCAAATGGATGTTATGGAAGTGGATTCAGCGGATCTGTTAGAAAAAGAAAAAACGCTGCTTTAAAAGCAATAATGAATATGTGAAAGCACACCATGCACTCGTATGCTGTCACAGGGAATCATTACATTTGCAGACTGCGTGAGGTATGATGGCTTCCATTTAGAATATAGTCAGAATTACTGAGTCATCAGTGCAAACTGTGGTAATGTTTCTTACATTGTGCAGTAGAGTTGTTGACAGACAGCACTCCTGGAAAGGAGAGGAATTCCTGTGAATGAGATTCATTTATTCATTTTGCTGTCAGTGTGACTTCAGGTCTGTACAGTAACGGCTCCCTCCATCGCCATCTGCAGATACCACGCTGAGTAGTTTGAGCACATGGCCTCATTCTTTCTCAGTCACACCCAGGTGTACAATAACCACACACACACACTCTCTCTCTCTCCCTCTCACAGGGTTTGAGTTGCCTCTTTTCTTTGGAAGGGGATCACTGCCCTCTGTTGGTGCTTCACATGACACACACCACTGTGAGAAAGGCTGACTGACTGCTGGTGCTTTTTCTGAACACAACTTAATGTAAGAAAATGAGAACAGTAAGAGGATAAAGGCTTCTGCTGATTGTTATATTTGTCATTAGAGATAACAAGTGCAGCTGCAACTTAACCTTTTCGAGGAGCAAAGCTGAAACAATTAGTCTGTTAATCATTTCATTTATTGACAGTAAAATAATTGCTATTATTGCTAATTGATACTATTTTGATAAATTAAGTATTTTTTCTTTTTGCGAAAATGTCAACTATCCCCTAGTTTCAGCTTCTTAATTGTGAGGATTTGCTGCATTTTTATGTTTTATTAATTAGGAAACTGCATTTTTCTTTAAGCTTTAAGGTGTTGGATGAGGGGGGAAAATTAAATCACACCCCCTCAGGTTTTAGGAAGCTGAGAGGCATTTCTACTATTTTCTGACATTTTAAAGACAATTAATCTGCTCATTATTTTCTCAATTAACTTAGTTGAGAAAATAATGAGCAGATTAATTGATCATAAAAATAATCGTTACAGCCCTACTGAAGTGCGTTGTTCAGGGAACACAAACGGGCTTCTAAATAACAACTAAGATGTGTGTTTTATACATAAACATAGATCAATCCACACACAATCACAGACACATTAGAAAATGTTGATACAGAATAGATGCTGCTCACACGTCTGAAGTCTTTTGTTGAGTTAAACACTTGAAATAAGAGCAAAAGTGTTTTGCTAAATACTTTAAGCATTTCTCTGGAAAAACAAACAAATAACATTATGTAGGAAAGTAAGTGCGTTTTAGGATTAAGTTAAGTTGAGTTAATGTATGCAACTCTCTTCAGGGCCTTTTAGTAGTTTTACAATAGTTCAAATATGCATCATGTCATACATCATGAGCAAAAGACAGGGAGCAAGAGAGTGCATAACCTCATATAATCTACAGTTAACACACACACACACACTCACACACAGCCACTAATCTTATCCTCAGAAGCCGGGTGGCAATCTGATCTTCCCTTAGCTTTAGTGCTGCACGGAGGGCTGGGTGGGGGTGTAGGAGGTCCCCAGAGGTGAAACTCTATTAGCACACAGCATGAAAGTCAATGAAAAGGACCCCAGCGTGCTCCAGTCCCCTGACAGTATTAATGTTTAATGATATCTAAAAAGGCTAATACTCATCCCTCCCTTTCGAATTTGCTTTTATCCTCTCATTAAATATCCTCACAATATCATCACCTCCTTAGATTTGAGCACTGACCCCGTCGACTGAAGGACTCGCTCTCCCTCTCCCTCTCTCTCTCTTTCTCTCTCTCGGCCGTGGGTGTGGGGGGGGGGGGGGGGGGGGGGGGGGGGGGGGGGGGGGGGGGGGGGGGGGGG
>JAVQJD010019150.1:0-47448 GCA_036023655.1 Nannoperca australis
ATTACATTACATTACATTTAGCAGACGCTTTTATCCAAAGCGACTTCCAAGTGGGGAGGTGACCGGTGGAGTAGGTGGTCGAACACATGACCTGCTGGTTGGTGGGCGCCAGCTGTACCTCTCAGCCAACACACCCACAACAGATGCCCCGTGTGAGGGAGATAACACATTTTGTGCAGCTAGACCTTTTTTGATGGTAACATTAATTTTATTTTTTTAGAAAAATGTTTAATACATTGTTGCAACATGGACATTGCTACATCAGTTAAGGGTCAAAAAGTTTTGCCATAACTCCATAATGCAGCAGGTTGGACATCATCTAAAGGCTCAGTCCATCTTTGAAACATTGGTACAAAGGAACAAAGATAAAGGAGTCTAGACGCATGCCATGTCTCATACAGTAATGACCACTCTTCATGTTGCTACTACTTCTTCATTTGTCATACAGGATAACATTCAGGCCAAAATTACTGAGCTGGCAACTGGTTATATATACATTGGACTCTCTCTCTCGCTCTCTGTGGGTGTGTGTGTGTGTGTGTATGTGTGTGCATAGTTTAGCTGTGACAGTGACACTCCTGTTATAGAACCGTCTAAAAATGTGTAATTTGTTTTGGAAAGACAGAGCAGAGGTATAGCTCTCGACAGCTTTATTTTTAGCAAACGTTCATGTGTACTGAATGCAGGCTCACAGAATAGCCACACCGTGCCTTTCAAACATGCAGTATGTGTGGACATTCAAATGCAGGTGGTACACAAGACAGCTCGCGTTGCATACACACCCATGCATTCATATTCCCACCTGCCCCCTCACAAACCACCCCACACACACACACACACACACACACACACACACACACACACAAAACATACCTCACAAGCCATCTCTCATCAGATCAGTGACCAACAAAAAAACACGCGTGCATAACTGTGAGCTCCAGAAGCAAAGTATGTAGAATGTGTGTGTGTGATTCATTCACAAGCCGCTCA
Source organism: Nannoperca australis (assembly GCA_036023655.1). Classification (NCBI taxonomy): domain Eukaryota; kingdom Metazoa; phylum Chordata; class Actinopteri; order Centrarchiformes; family Percichthyidae; genus Nannoperca; species Nannoperca australis. The sequence continues at coordinate 991 of JAVQJD010019150.1, forward strand.
TCCCACCACACATAGCTTTCATTGGCTAAACAGAAAAGACAGAATCAATCAGAGAGGCATCGACAGCATCCGGAGGGCAAGCACATCAGGCAGTCCATCTGCATCACATAACAAGATGGTCTCTGCCAATCAGGCCGTGTGTGTGTTTGTGTATGTGTGTGTGTGTGTGTGCATTCTTACTATATGCATGTTTATGGACAGGGCCATAAGCAGGAATTGCAGTCTGTCTGTGTGTTCCATGCTCAGCTCAGGCCCAGACAGTTCCTTACATCTCCAGGCACATGTTTTGGCTGCAGAGCGGGAAGCTATCGTGGCACTGGGAGGTACTTTGATTTATGTGATGTGACTCAGACTGATAACACCAGAGCCCCAGAGCAGATACATTCAGAGGGAAACCGTCATGCCTGTGTTTATACCGATGCTCTCTTGGCTCTGAAAGTATTTAGGAAAACCTTTAGGAAGTGTAATGAAGCAGTTTGTTATTTTCTGTGCAGAGGTTGGTTACTGTTGCTACTGTTACTGTTGAAGTTGATTATCCCCATCAATACCATAGTTAGATGCAGGGTTTCGAAGGTTAGTGTATTCTTGAATCATACACTGAAAGCCAGGAAAATTGTGGAAACCCGCCACATTGGAATCATTTGAGTAATGGTTTGCCATAGATAACAGGTGTGATACTGTTCATGTAATCAAACACACAGCATCATATTTGTAGATTCATAAAGGAAGATTACCAAAATGACCAAATAATTACCCAAAGCTTAACCACTTTTACAATCACTCTAACAGACTGAGCAGTCCCTTGGTACTGATTGTGAACAGGATTCAAGTGAAACTGCAGGACATATCTAATTTATCACATTTAGACACACTATAAGCTGCAGTAACATAAAATGTAATGCTAAAACCTTTGTCAATGGCAGGTATTTGCACGCTATTACTGTTGTCCACATACTGTATGTGATTCCAAATGTAGTTGCTTTGACCTGCGGTTGGAGCCTTGTAGTGAAAGTAACATTTTAACCATTTGCTAGCTTCATACAATGCAAACATGTTGTTAACAGGTGTTTACCATGTTAACCATCTTAGTTTAGCACGTTAGCATTTAAGATTCAAGATTCAAGATTCTTTATTGTCATACAAGTCACACTCACATGCGATTGTACAAAATTAAGTTCTGAGGTCTTGGTTAAAAGCCAATAAGGAAAAAAAAAAACCTTAGCATGCTAACATATGCTAATTTGTACCAAACAACACAAAGTACTGATGAGGCTGATGGCAATGTCATTAAGAATTTCTACTTGTCTATTGGATGAATTAAAATGTTGAAAACATAAGGGCTCACCAAAGTTACCAATTAATTCAGAGGGCGACATGAATGAAAAACAATTTTCAATCCATCCCATAACTGTGAAAACATTTTACAGAAAACTCAAAAAACCCAAATGTAAATCTCAAAACTCACTAAATCACTAAAGTCAGTGGGATTCATCCTCAGAGGATAATGAATGGCTCTAAAAACAAATACAAAAAAATCACACTGAACGTTGGTTCCTCATTTTCTTGCTATGAAATATTATTACCTGTGTGGGGCATAATAAGTCAGTTCTTAAACCTGGCTTGATTAATCTGATCACACTAGCTTTAGGTTGGCTTTATAAAACAGATTAATTCTGGCTCTGTTTCTAAGGCTCATTGAAGCCAGGCTTTACACATGACCACAGCCCTGCAATACTGTTTCATTCCAGCGCTAATGTATACGACAAAGCAATGCAATACTGAAAAGCTATGGAATTAATTGAGCAATTAATCTACATGTCATCTGTTTTGATGAAAAAAGTGTAGCTGATCAAACAGACAATAATTAAGAGGTTGTTAGAGGTACAACAACATAATCATAGTTTCTGCAAGTGCCAGACATGTCTTGTTTAGATCCAAACATCAGAATGTGTTGTGTTGCTTTTGCATGCAGACTGCTATTGTCCCAATCAGCGTGGTTTGGCATGCATACACACACACAAACACTGTCCCTTTGTTGTTATGCCGTCATCAAACATCAGCTCAATAAATCTTTGTGCAGCTTCCAGAGGTAATAAGACAGCTTCCTGAGTGGGAAAAGACCTGACTAGATGATTTAGGAGCTGAGGTTGCTGATGGTAATTGCTCTCTTAGTGACGTCTGGGGGTCTAAACCACAAACTATGACATTGTAGCACATCCTTTTTACTCTTGGCCACAGACACTGGTAGGCCTATTCTTTGCAAGGTTGTGGTCGGCGTGACTGGTCGAGATAGGCCAAACCTAACTGCATTGCTACAGCCAGCTCTTTTTCAAAAACACACATCTCCTCAGATAAAGGCTGCCGTAGCAGCCATGTGTATTGCATTTAGACCATTCCTGAGGGTATCCTGTTCTCATCAGGGGTCAGATAAGCTCATTTCACAGGCCCTCACCTCTACTGGGCTACCAACAGGACCCCACTCTGACCTCACTGACTTTTTCTCAATGTTTGTGGTTGAGTGAGAAGTCAAGAAGGGAGGTAATTCGTTGACAGAATCTTCCTAGAGGCTACAGTTTGTAGCAGAATCAAATATGTAACCTTTAGATCTCAGAAACAAACAAGACAACCTTGACATTCCTGATGGGGAGTATTCAGACTGCAGACTCAGTCACAACCCAATATTAACCTGCACAAACAAAAGGGGTGTCTACACTGTGTAAGTTCGTACGGCAAATGAGAGAAAAAGCATACAACCTCAACTCAACACCCTTGTTCCCATGGTTATTTTTGTGAGCCTACCATTAGGCTTTGGACATGGCTTCAGTGCGTTCTTTGAGCTAATTGTCTTGAACTTGGGAGGCCAGCTGAGGGAGAAAGCATCTAAAATCTAGTTTGGAGACTCACCTTGGCTTACCAGTAGGCCCCTTTTTCTCAATGAAGCCTCCTGCGGACCCCCCTCCCCAGCCACCACACCCTGTCCAGGCCCTGCAGGCATCTCAGGCTGACAGCTTTTGAGCCAGATACTGGCAGTACAACAGCACAGCGCATAATTGGCCCCTATTCATTTCTCAGGGATAATCCTCACCTAGATTGAGCCTTTTCTGTTCATAGCGTAATTCTTTCGTTAATGTTTACACAAGGTATGTATCGGTTTCTTCTCCTGAGGCTTCTGCTCTGGCTGTACAACCAGCATGTGTGTTTTAACGTGTGTCTGAGGGTTCTGCTCTTCTAGCGTGGCTGCAAGGGCTCAAGACCTGAAGTGACAAAAGCTTTGTGAATGTCTGACTCACAGACAACTGTCAGCGTTCAATGGGCTGGATTAAGACGGAGCGTAGAACCGAGCGCACCCTGACATGTTGACATGTTCTACTAAGTGCATTTCAAGGTGGATTTAGCTTGTTTGGCCCATTGTGGAGGGACAGAAGAGACACAATTGCTAAATGGGACTTACTATTCTTGAGATGGCAGGTGAACTTTACTCCTGCTGTCTGGGTTAGGACTGACACCGTCTTCATTCTCAGGGTGAGTGAGGCTGCTGTGGATCCTGAGGAGGTTCAGGGGTTTCAGAGAGCTCGGTCCTTAACCAAACAAACAGAGTGGAATTTCTGCCATTGTTGGTGCAGAAGGTTGAGTGACAGGGCTGCATAGCAGAGCTGCCTGTCAGCAGAAACAACGCCGGGTCAAAGTGTGACCACCCGTTGTGAAACTGCTTAATATTAAGACTGAGCCATGTAACATATTTTAAGACAAACCTGTGCACATCCACAAGGGTGCATATTTACATCGACACTGTCAGTGGGATTTGTTTTTGTGCACTCCCACAATGTATTTTTTTCTATATACTATACTACGTACAATAATTTTGGATTTTCTTTAAAATAGTTCAACATTTTGAGAATACTCTTTTCTTGCCGAGTATAAAAGATCAACACCTTGATCTCACTTAACTCTTGGCAAGAAAGGAAATAAGTGTATTACCAAAAATGTTTAAGTACATACATTTATACATATTTTATTACTAGTTTTTCTCAGTTTCATCTTCCCTCAGTAAGTATATACACATTGTTTTTACTAAATAAACACAGCCCAGTGAAAAGGATGCACATATTTATGTGCATGAATGAATGAATGTGCAGTCATTTATGTAGAACACAGGACACTCAATCAGTGGACATCATTACTTTAATGGTGACACCAGGCATTCCATGTGTTATTACTTTACATATAAATTATGTATAACAAAGCTTTGATGGCAAATTACACTTCTCTATTTACAAGTACTAAAGTTGGCGGCCAGGTGACATCAGACCTGCACTTCCCAGTTTTGGGTTTTAGTGCAGGTCATCATTAGCTGGCCGACCTGAAAGTCGAACCCTGACCCCGCGTGGGGCACAGCTGAGGCTAACTGGTCAAGTCTTGGGCCTCGAGTGACGGTTTAACAATAATGAAGAGATAACTTTCAAAATCAGACAGATATGTTTTTTTTTTTATGAAATAACGACCATTCCATTTTGTGCGTGTGAGCGGCCATACTGTGTATTAAATAACGAAGCGGAGGAGAAAAAGCAGAAGGGAAGTGGAGGGTAAAAAGCAAACAGACATTACAGTTACACTGATGGCCTCAATAACTTCCCTCACGTTGCCTCTGGCCCACCCTGGGGTCTCTGAAGTGACTCGTTAAGCACAGGAACATAGACTCAATTACCCTGGGCAAACACGCCGCTACCGCTCGGAGTTGTGTTGGTTGGCTGGTTGGTCGGCTCTGTCCGTTCCCCGGCTATCCTACTCCCCCTCCACCCAAGCACCCCCCCCCCCCCCCAGGCCCCTGTCGTGCAGCGCTGCAGCATGTGAGCCCTCTGTGCTCCAAGTGATAGAGTCAAGCTGTTCCTGCTGAGCGGAGGTCAGGGTCCTTCAGTCAGCACCTCGGCCCTGAACAGAGCACACAGGAATCCCCCTTCCCTCCCTAACCAGGGCTGAAACTCAGCTCTCTCTCTCTCACTCCTCTGGCCCAGGTCCACAAAAACCCGGTACCTCTCGCTCTCTTTTTCCTCTCTCCATCTCCTGGCACACTGTCACTCCCCTCATCGAAATCATTAATCAGACTGGGCAGATTAGACTTCAAATAAAAATAAACTACACCCAGCAGCCTCCTCTTCAGTCTGTAGCAACCAACGTTATTGCCAGTCCTCCTTCTCCTCCTCCTCTACTTAATAAATCCAAGATGTCCAGTACAGCCAGCAGGTTGCACAAACTGTGGGGGTCTATTACTGCTTTATTGATATAAACAACTTGCCTTATCTTCTAGGGTGATGACTCTTTAGGCCTAACCTGCCATGCATGTAAATACACAACAGATAACCCTTATCAGTTTGGCACCAATAAAGCCAGTCTGCTTTCAAACTTCATCCAAAAGCATATATCTTTTATAGGGATTAAAGGGATTAAATGTGCAACCTGAATGCATTCAGGCTTATGTTTTATCCAGTGACTACTTTCTCCCGTCTTTCATTCCTGGCTCAGAAAGAAGGTGGAGAATTGGAGGACAATACTGCCACCTTTGGGTGAGGCTGAGTATTACAGTTTCATTACAGTTCAGGCAGCGCTCTCACGGCCCTGTAGAGCTGCTCCTAACCTGAGCTGTGACATCCACACAGCTTTCCACAGCACATGCTTGTAGTCCCACTGTATTCCTCTGTGCATTGCTATGGAGAAGGGCATGGGAGGAAGAGGAAGGGGTCCGGGGTGTGCTGGGCCCAAAACAAGCCGCCAGGTCTGAGCTGGCTGGCTGACTGACAGGCAGCCCACCGGCTGTTTGTGTGTGTCCATGGGAAATGGGGTGGTGTCGCTGCGGCGACGGCCCTGGGGCTATCCATCAGTGTCATGGGGGGGTGGGGGGGATGTGTCACCTCCAAGACTAATGGACAGGAAGTACAGCCGGAGAAACAACAATATTTGCAGAATATATATTCAGAAAAACTTTAGGGCTCAGTAAATGCTTCTCGTACGATTTGAACAAAGCCCTGAGCTCAGGCTTTAATCCTGATTGATGAGCCTGTTTATTTAAGATGCTCGCTCTAACCTGATCTGTAGCCCGGTGCTTCTACAGCACACACTCACAACATGCATGTAGCTATATAGGATAATTACGGCCATGACACTAACTTGGGAAGCCAGTGATGACCTGCATGACCGGACCATGACGACACCCTGTTGCACAGGAGGTGCAGCAAAATCACATAAAGCCTTGGGAAACCGTGTGCCATTTTGGGGCCATATAGAAGGAGAGGGACATGGAGAAAGAGCAGGATAAGCCCAGGCTAACGTCTTTCTACTGTCACAGAGGGACCCTGCATGCTCACTAGTGTTCAGAGGCCAAGGTGCTTAACCTCAGCAGCCGGTGACCGTGGCGTCCAAGCCGGAGCGCTTGGTGATGTTGACCTTGATCACCTCCTCGGCACAGGTTGGGTGAATGCCTACTGTCTGCGAAAGGTGGGAATATGTTGCTCCACATCTAAGAAATATACAAACACACAGAGGTCAAACACGATTTTACTCCCACTCTACCAGGACTGGCAACTGTATAGGTTATCTACTATCCTTTAGTAATGTTATAATAACGTCAGTTTGACCTCCATATGGCGTACATCTCGTTTTAAAACCAAAGCTTGGGTCTGCTGAAGAACTAAGAAAGGATCAGCTATACATTGTATCTGTGCTGTGTTGTTGGTTTTATTAAGGCAGTTCATTGTTACAAAACACCTTCTGGATCAGGTGATATTAATTCTGTATTTACAGATTAGAAATGTTAAAAATCTAAATATTCCATTCTGCACATCTAAGTGACTTAGAGATAAAACACAACAACTCCACTCCAGAACTGTTCGGGTGGTTGTTCCCTAGGACATAAATGCAGTATAATTACCAAATGTATCTTAAATAAAATCTAGGATTTATTGAACTTACTGGAAGCCCAAAGCAAAGCCCTGTGTGACTTCTCCAGCGTTTGGACCAGTGAAGTGCAGCCCCAGGATCTTCTGGTCTCCAGCCCGCTCACACACCACCTAAGGAGGTAGAAAAACTGAATTTAAGCCAAGCACGTGTCAGTAATAGCTGCACTTGTTTTGCTGCACATGGCTTCCTCATCTGCTCTTGGCTATAGCTGTCAAACTATCACAATTTTGAATCATTTATCATTTTTATCATTTTGGTTGGTGGGGCAGGACAAGTGGATCCCAAAGCTAACTTTTGGATAAACAAATCAGAGGCTGGCAGGATTAGCTAATGGTTCCACCATTCAAACTATTTCATTTATTGAGTAAATCCCTCTTAAAATGTCCCTCGAGCAGCAGCCTGAACCCCACCAACCTGCTGCAGGAGGCACTGCTACTCCTGCCTTCAACTACTGTATGTGCACGCACAAATAGTGTCTCTCACACAAACAAAGCAGATGGACATCAGTTTTTGACTACTTTAGTTAGGAATCTTGTACCTTATTGTTTGATTCATATTCTTCTTTTTATTATTATTGTACATTTTCTATTTAGTGGTTTTATTTAAATTCTTTCTGTATATATCCATGCTCTTGTTGGCACCCACGCACCAAAACAAATTCCTTGTATGTGTAAACCTACTTGGCAATAAATCTGATTCTGATTTAGTAGGTATGTTTATGTGTGTGTGAGAATCTATCTATCTAGATGTGTGCACGCTCTCTCCCTATATGATGTTATTCCTTCTGTTCCTTCTATGTGCATGTATGTATGTATGTATGTCAACTGAAGCCCAATCTTAATGTTAATTGCCTGTTAATGTGTGTCAATAGCAATAAAGTAAAAAACTAAACAAAAAAACAACAACTCAGGTCTGCAGTTTGACCCTACCTTTATGTAGCACTGACTGGCATCGCGCTCTGCGACAGTAAATTCTAGAGGCTTGTAGAAAGCATGAAAGACCTACACACACAGAGACAGAAAACAAATCATGTCAACAGAGAAATTATATATATATATATATTTACATGATTGTGTCTTCAAATCTGAGCAGTTATATTTTGTCTCCTCCCGCCTACAGCCACCAGTACCTCACAGTGATTTCAAAATAGTCTCTTGTGGATCTTTGCTTTATACCAGCAGAGCTTACTAATGTGCAAACAAAAACTCTGAGGGGGTTTCCAGCCGTGATGATGAGCTCTTCTTGTGCACATTTTGCAAAGTGATATATTACATTTTCCTGAAAATGGCAACTAAAGGAAAACGATAAACAAAAAAGGCTGTGCAGATCAGGCAGCTTGCCTAATGATTTCTTTTACAAGCAAATTAAGAGGACATCGATGTTAAGATTACTTTTCTTTTTGCAATAGAATAAAATAATTAATTCAAACAAAAGTTACATACTATATTTTGTTTAATTATGACCACTTTCTAATTCTAATGGCCATCTCGCACTAACAATGCAATGGCAAACACCTTATGAGCACTAATTCAAACCCACTTTATACACACTATATAATTTGAATAAAAACATCTATGCTCACTCATGATAGTGATTGATTTCAAACTCCTCAGTGAAAAACCTGTGTGTTTTATTCTAAGGGCGAACGTGCCGTCACAAGTTGTGAGGGCCATGCAGCTGTCGGGGGCCGGTGCCGCAGCTCCTCCTCAGATCTCAGTACGCCTGTCATCACCCCATACACACCTCAATCAGGCCTCCTGCTCGCCTGTCAGTCACAGCAAGGAGCCCCACCTCGCCAGCTAAAGCGTTTATCGGCGGCCTCATGCAGGTGTTGGCTAGCATCTGGCACACCGCTCACGTACGCAAGCATGTTAAATACAGAGCTGCTTGCTGTTGCATTGTATGCCAATGTTTGTTTAGGGGTTATGGAACACTGTATTTTTTATCCAGGTTGATGGCAGCAGCAAGCCACTGACACTGCCTGTGTAAAGTTCTTTGTGCATGTGTGGCATGCAGCTATTCATTCATTCATCTATTGTGGAAGAAACAAAACATATAATACAAGTAAGTTACAGTACTGGCTCCCCCAGTTCTGTGATGTTATATAATAAAGAGATTAAAATTCCTTCTACATACTGTACAATGGGAAGTTGAAGACTTTTACAGAGCACAAATAATAATTTAGTATTTCAAAATTAAAGTTACATTCTTCACCCAGACACTGCTGTTTAACTTTATGTTAACAAAACTGTGGGCCACATGCCACTAACACTGTCAGGTTATGGGTTCAGGTCTCACCAAGGCCTCCTCTTCTTAATGTGGACCATTTTTTTAATACTTATATTTTCATATAGTGGTGAAAGTTGTAGCACCTTTGCATTTATTTAAATAAGCCACTAAGAAGGAATACTTTTATTGAAAATACTACAACTCCATCCTGGAAGTATTTACAGCTGGAAATTCACTGCACTGTATTATATTTATATTACACATCCACCACATCGATCTTACCTCTATGCTGTCTTTTCCATGCCTCTTCTCAGCCTCCTCCTCAGATAGACCCACACAGCCGTACTCGAGCGGGGTGAACACTGTGGTGGGCACCTGACACACCCGCAATGAATGGATACGTTTAATTAGCTAATTCAATTTAGCTACCATTATGATAATTAAATATTAGCTTCAGTCACTTTTCAAGCAAAAAGGCCAAACCATTGTTTAGTTCCAGTTTCTCGATGGTAAGGATTCACTTCTTTTGTTTTCATACGTGACTGTAGAGATTTGGACAGTTGGTCCAACAAAAGACATTTGATGAGATCACCTTGGACTGTGATTAATTATACTGGACAATGTTCACCATTTTATTAACCAAATAGAACTGGCTGATGAATCAATTATTTTCATAATCGATAGCTGCAACCCTAAAATAAAATCTAACATGGTTTTCAGACTTCTTCTGGACCTTATTCAGGCCTAAAAGTTGTCATGTATTATGGAGTAACAATTGCTTTTGCTTTGTAATTTCAACATTATGGAGGGAGCTCAAAAAGTCACAGGCACAAGCTGTGGAAAGATGGAGGGAAATGATCAGGCTCTGAGTGAGTGAGTGAGTGTGTGTGTGTGTGTGTGTGTCTCTTACATTGTCATAGTTCATGAGCGCAGTGCTTTGACCAGCCAGTCTGCGGGCCAGAAGCTTTCCCGCCTTAATGGCCGTTGGGGTTAATTCAGGACGACCCTGAAACGAGACAATGGCATCGACTTCAGTATATTAAACACATACGAAAAAGTGTTTACCCAGTGATGAGTAACAGAAGTGTGAAGATTAAACCATATGGTCATCCATTTTGATTAAAAACTAAAACATCTGACTAGACATATTAATACTCAGTGAATAACATAAGTGCATAACATTTAAACCATCTAGCACACTTAAAGAAATCTCCACTTGTTTTTCCACTCCACTCGTGTTTTCACCTTTATTGTTCTGGATGTCGGCCAAAACAAACGCACGCACGCACGCATACACGCACGCACACACACACACAGAGAGAGAGAGAAAACAGTAAGTCTGTGGGGCAATTCTAAAGGCATGACTTAGCCCTGTTAAATTCCCACCCTACATCCTGTCCAAAACATCTCCTGTACCTCTGCATGTGTGTGGATGTGTGCTCTGGTATTCCAGTAACTGTCATTCGTCATAATAATGCATTTCTTGGCATTCTTTTCTGAGAAGAAGAAAAAAAAAAGAGCAATGGACAAATTGAGATAGCAACCTTCCTGCTCTTGAAAGAAAAAAAAGAAGAATAAAAAAGCTTCTCTGCTGCTGTGAAAAGCTGACAGACAGATTGGGGTGAAGCATGACGCATCAAAGCGAACTGTCAATCCAAAAGAGTGTGTGTTTGTGTGTGTGTGTGTCATGAGGCCTGGGAGGCAGGAAGGAAGCACACAGCTGGTTGTGGTGAAAAAAACAACACTGACATTACATGCAGCAGGTATTAACATGGCTGATTCAGCTTGGAACACACAGTGGCAATGATTATGTGAAGACAGGCTAGAATAGCCTCCCTTAGTCTTCTGCCAGGTACTGCTGGAGGGTAATGTATCTTGTATGTTTGCACAAATAAATGTCCTACCTTTACGATAATGATTATTATTTATTGCCCGTTTCTGTATTTTGTCACCTTCAAATGTGCAAAGCTCAGTTTGTAGCAAAGGGAAGGGTTTCCACTTCAATACCTTTCTACATATTGGGTTTGAATAAGGTCAGAATAAAAGAAAAGGAAACAACGTTGATTTTACAATCATTGTTATGCTTTTCACACACATAGCAGTTGGGTTTGTGGGAAACAAGGAACAAAAACTGAAAACACAAGCTTAACAGTTTTTGTTTTGTTATCTAGAGTCTCATCAATAGTTTACCCACCTCTTTAAATTTGACATACCACACATATTTATGACCTTAATTTATGTTCAGGACCTATATCTTGGTGATAGAAAACAGATGGGTATACAATTTTACAGGAAGTATGAAAATAAACAAGTCATATTGGTGTTTATTTACCTCATGTTGAGGTCATTGTTTGTTTTTTTACATAACAAGTTGTCAACAAGATCTACCTTCTACAATTTTCTCCATGTTTATGTTTATGACATTCAAATGACAGCATTTTCTGTCGTTTCTCCAGAGCTGCTGTGTGATATATCATGCATGTTCCCGATTCCACCCATACAGCTGACTAACTGCGATGGGTGCCAACTTTGGCAGAGTTGATTTTTACAATCTAAGTTAAATAATAATTATGTGTTTTTCCATCTAAGATTCTTGTCAAGGCTGTTTCTGCCATCACTGTGATGACTGTTGACAACGCCTACCTCACTGATGTCACCAAAAGCATAGATGTTTGCCACCGAGGTGGATTCGTCAGTGCCCACGACTATTTTCCCCGTCTCTTTGTTGAGCTGCACGCCAAGCTTGTCCAGGCCGAGGGCTTTGGTTTCAGGGGCTCTGCCTGAGGTGAATGGAAGGAAACAAGACGTGGAGAATATTACATTACAACTCAGGAGAGCTAGAGGTGTGGGAGAGGAGAAAGGCTCTCTGTACACTGTTCATAACACATCCTGCTGAGGTTTAAAGGAGCTGAACAGTAAGAACAGTAAGGAAGAGGACTTAATAAAACAATAAGGTTCACCTTCATTGGTGACAATCTGTGACAAACTCTTCAATGAATTCTGGTCATTGTGACAATGCAATACTGTTAGCTATGGTTGCTAGCTTAGTTTAGCCTGTTAGCATGCAAACATTTACTAATTAGCACAAAACTGAGCTGAGTCTGATGGGAATGTCATTAGTTTTGCAGGTATTTTATAACTAAAGTAACTAAAGGTACGGAACAAATAAAAAATGTCACCTGTTGATTATGCTAGATGGTAAGGCTAGGGATTAACAAAGTTTTAACATTCATCCTCTGGGGACCATGAATGTCTGTAACCAATTTCACTGAAATCCATTCAACAGTTGTTGGGATATTTTAGTCTGAACCAACGTGGTGGACTGGCATTTTTAGTCATGCTAGCAGCACGATTTGCTGCTTTTCTCTTTTTCATGTCATTGTACATTAATTCTCTTGCTTTTGGACTGTTGGTTGGAGAGAACAAGCAGTTCACTAATAAACAATTACCAGCTCAAATCTTAAAAACACCAGTAACAGCGTAGGCCTTGTAGACCAACATAAAATTCTTAAATTTGGAAGACAACAACATCTGGCCAGCTGAGAGGGAGAGCTCGAGAGGACAGACTGATGAGCAGCTGGGAATCGGTATCCCATCGACCTCCGGGACACCCCAAGGTGTGATTTCTGACACTTCCTGGGGGACGGCTGACTGATACTGTCGACACTGAGTCTCTATGGTGATGGTGCATGGACCACTCACGCCCCCCTCCTCTCCATAGCTCCTCACAACCTGCCTGGGTAGCATAATAAACACCCAGCACTGAGCTACCCATGTAGATGCTATCGGACAGCAAAAATAACAAACCCCCGAGACCCCTTTTCCTGGCTGGAGCCGAAGAACAACGTCCTCCCCCTCTTCTCAGACCAGGGGGGCTACAGGGCCCTGTCTAGTGCTCCACAGCATGGGTGGTTGAATACGATGGAGAGCACAGAGAAGGAGGAGAGAGGGGAAGTTGGGCAGCCATGATCAATTCCCATAAGCAAGACTTCTAAATATTTTCTTGTCCTATATGTCCACAACACTGGAATAGTCTGCATATACATGTCATTCTCTGATTGATGTAATTTCTGGTGAATTATAGTGGAATTTTGTTATTTACATGTTGCTGTCTAACAGAAGTATTTATTTATTTAGAAATACTATGTATTCACTTTATCCGCTGCTGAAGACCATGAGATGAGGATGAAAGCTCCTGGATACATTTTGTACATCAACCTTGAGTCTTTGGGTCAAACTATTATTTCCAGTTCAAGAATGAACCTCAAATCTTTATGTCTCTGTGAATCTTGGACACATTTATGAACAGTTTTAAACCTGTCTGTAAAGGATTTATACATATTGATAAACTGTTCATAAATGCTTTATAACACATGGTAAGATTTATTCCCATGTATTAACATGGATCAATAAATATGTTTACAGCTATGTTACTGTATACGGTGTTATCAATTAGCCTATGAATTACCTTTGTACACCAGTTGCTTCAAAGGAGAAGTAATAATTGTTAATAAGTAACTTATAAATGTTAAAAAGGGAGGGTTAAAATAAAGTGGTTCAGTAGTCTGAGTCTCTACATCCTGTTTAGGCTTTACCTGCCTGACATTCCTGCAGCTAAAAACTCAAATACTGTTTTCTGCTTTGAAAATATTGAATTTAAGCATAAATTCTGCCAAAAATATCAGTATTGACTTATAAGAACCTATATCGGTAGAATCTGACTGATAAGTATAGACTTTCTCTTTATATATCTGGCCTTCCTGTCTGTAGCTCAAGTCACTGCTGTAACTGTAGCAGTAACCACAGCTCCATTGTACAGCGAGGACACAACAACAGAGGCTGGCTGATAAGGGACTTGGTTGGAGCTGGGCTACACACACACACACCCACGTACAGACACAGTGTGGTCCAAAAGATAGGTCAATCTGAACAAAGCCTGTTGTGACATTAAGAGGAAGCTTATAGACTGCTAGGCTAATTAGCCACAACAACCATCCACAAGTTGAAATAAGAGCTGAATGCTTATCTGATCAATCAAATGAACAAAGACAAAGGGGAGAGAAATGTGTGTGTGTGTGTGTGTGTGTGTGGGGAAAAAAAGATTTTTAGATGCAAATCGATAAAGAGCTCACTATCTGTAGACACGTCTGTGGAGAAAAGATGTCTAGGGAATAGGTAATATAATGGAAACTCATACTTATGCATTTATGCTATGGACATATTTGTCTAAAATGTGTCATGTTTTATTATCACCACAGCTCCATACAGTGTGTCTGCAAATAAGAACCCAAACCATGACCTAATTTTACGCTCTGTTTTTTCTCAGCGGTACAAAGTGGACTTGGTTCACTCAGAAAAAAGTGATGTCATGTACCTCTGTGGACCAATGAGACTTGAGCAACATTTGAATCAAATATATGATGACAATTGTGGAGCTCTTTGCTTATGTTTTCAGCACTGTCAATCAAATCTGATCAAATCACAAACACACAGTCCAGTTAAAGCAGATTAGTTGAGTTTTTCACAGAAACTCAAACTTTACAACAAATAATATCTATGTGTTTTTTTCAAACTTTAATTGATTGTTGTTTATTTAGTAATTGCATATTTAGTGTTATAGAAAGTACATTTTCAAGGGCTTTAAAAATACTTAGAATCAAATATATCAAGACTAGCTGTTGATTTAAACATTATAATTTTATAGTTTAAGAGTCAGCAAGATCTTTACAGTCAGACATTTAAACCAGGACTTATACAGTGAGCGTTTGACTGTGTATTGATAAAGGCTTAAAAAGTAAAAGAGCACAATGCTTTCAAAATAAAACAAAATCAAATAATTCAGCCAATGTTACAATAACAAAAAAGCTCACACCTTAATTTGATAGTAACAAGAATATTGAATTGTTTTGTATCTATCTTTAGATGTTTAGTTGTATGTGCTACTGTTCAGCCAGTACTTGGTTTGGAATGCTGATCCTGCTACAGTATTTTGGAACGGATTCAGTGACTCGCAGTAACCATGCTCCTCCCAAAAACATCCCTTTCATAAACTACTTTTGGTCACTTTAAATGCTATTTCCCAATTGCACTACAATTTAGTGTTTGCAACCCCACATGGTAATACAGACAGATTGAGAGACAGGAGAGCAACATTCAGGGATGTTATTAGTAACTCATAAAACAAAGACAAGCAAATGTTCTAGGAAATGTTTTTAAATGACATCCCTGAATACTGTAGAACATAGTGAGGAAGAAGACTGATGCTCACTGTCCGCATGCAGACAGGAAGCGTGGAAATGTTCTGTTTCCTGGTGTGGTGGTCCGTGGGCACACCTGGACAGGGGAGCGGCCATGAGGCCAGGAAGGAACAGGGGAAAGGTGGAGGGAGGCAGGGCCGTGGAGAAGGATGTGGCAGACAGTGGTGATACTGTCCCCCGGTCCCCTTTGGCCTTTAATAACTCCACAGAGGCCTGGGACCCTGCCTGGCCCCTAGTGTAAGGTCGAAGTAAAGGGAAGTGGCCTTGTACTCATAACTCCTGCATACACACATCAAAGAGCGGAGGCCACGTTGTTACTGGTTCTGACTAAACTGTATGGGAACAAAAGGTGTCATGGATATATCTGGGTCATCGCAAGGTTTTAGCAAGTAGCACAAAAACAGGGATATTGCTGCTGGTGTTGTGACAATTTAGGGAAACCCTTTAAATATGTAACACTGTTTGATTAAGAAATATGTGGTGATCCAGCTGGTCAAAGGTGGACAAACTAAAAACAACAAAAACTAACTTTGCTGCATTTAATGTAAAATCTAATGTCAAAGATACTAAAATTACACCTGGTTTTGCCAGAGTTTGGGTGAGAACTCTCTTTTTAATAAATAAAGGAAACAAGGGCTTCAGCCTCTCACGCATTGTCACAATACCTACTGAAACATGCACTCAGTGCAAATATCATTCTCACCAGCCAGACAATGTGGGAATTGAGCCACAGGAGGGAAGAACAAACGTCATCTCAGCTGCAGGGTCACGCACATCCTTGTCGCAGTCACACGCATAGAGCAAGAGAGGACGCTCTGCCCTCTCTCCCTCCCACAACACTCAAATAAAGAAACAGTGTGGTGAAGGAGGCACTGGAAAAGCCTGGTAGTCAGATTTATAGAAACATTGCCCTGTCTTTGAAACTGCTCAAGAGCAAATAAACCGACGGAAGAGGTCCTGACGGATGCCCCCTCCATTGTTACTCATACTGCTGGAGGAACGGAGAAGTGAAATGATAGAACAGAGAACAGATAGATGAGAAAGAGGAGGAGGGCTGGCAGTAATGGCAGGCAGAGGGCCGCGGGCAGGGATGGCAGTGACAGATGCGGGGTTGGTTTCCGCAGGGCTGGCATGGGCAGGAAGGCCCGGAGAGGGAGAACAAAGAGGGGAACGCGGTGACCCTGTGCCTGGGTGCATCCTGCCCCGTCATGCCCCTCTCCAACCAGAGAGCCAGAGAGCCAGCGGTGGGTGATTAACACTTCCCCTGGCCATTCCCATCACTCAGGCTTTATTACTTTGTTTTCAGCCTTGATTCCTCTGCTATCTGCTGACACTGCACTCTATTGAGGATGACAATAAAATTGATGGTGGCAGGGAGAAGAGTCATACCAGGGTTTTATTTGAGGGATATATATGGGAAATAATATGGGTGGTGTATGACATGTAATCCCTTAAAAGCTTTAAAAAAAATAGGACATACAGAGTTGCTTTGCTGTGAACTGCATCATTCACTATACATTTTACAAATCTGAAAAGTTTTGTCAAAATTCATCCATTTAAAATCTGGTTTATAAGAACTGACAGCTGTTGTGGCCTCATTATTAAAAGGAATGTATCCGACTAAATAATTCAGGCTCAAGCACTTGTTAGAGATATGTTTTAGTCGTTTTGGAGGAAGTTAAAAAGAAGAATAGTCAAGTCTCTATTCAGTCGAGTCCAAGTGAAGTCTGAAGTCAGTCGAAATAAGTGTCAAGTCACAAGTCTAAAGCATGTCAAGTGAGTTACGAGTCTTCTTACAATGACACAGATTTGAACATGGTGTGATGTTATGCAAGAAATACCCCACGGTCTTATTTATTTTTTACTGGTCCTGGATTTCATCAGGCCAAAACTTGACATTCGAATGTTTTAGATTTTAAGTCTTAAGACAAGTCATGACATCATACAGCCAAGTACAGGTCAAGTCTGGAGCCCTTCTTTTTTGTGATGTAAGTCGGACATCTTCTCTAATCAAGTGTCCATAAGCAGCACAATGAGGCTCTACCACTTCAGGCATGTTGTTCTCAATTTAAACCTCACCCCTCTGACCTCCATGTGGAGGGGGTTCCTTTAGCATATTGCTTAATTACTTCATTCAGAAATAGCGAAACGCACAGACTCACCAACTGCCCATAACACAGAGTCAAAGGTGTCCTTGTGTTCCTTGTCTGTGTGGGTGTCAGTCCAGGTCACCTGCAGGGCTCCTGTGGAGAGTTTGTCCACTCTCTTAGGGACACAGTTCCATTCAAACTTGGTCCCATATGCCTCCATGTAGTCTGTTACTAAACCTGCCATTTGCTGCATAAAATGAAAGACAATATTCACCTTCAAACATGACAAAAATTGCTATCATGATGTCCACAATGTGCAGACTGTGGTGCAGTGAGCAATACCTGATCAAACCCCCGGAGGGCGATGCTGCGAACCATCACTGTGGTGTCCAAGCCAATGCCGGTGAGGAAGCCGGCACACTCTAGTGCTACATCTGAACAACACCAGGTTGAGGATTACAGTGCTTTTCATGATTTGACATGATGACATGAAACAGGTGCCAAGAGTTATTAAGAAATACTATTTAAAACTGGTCTGATGCCAATGTTGCTTTTTTATTAACAAGATAATAACTATAATATATACTATTTCTGTACTGATTACCAGTGAACTCATGAACACATTTACAAGCTCTCAGGCAGATAGAGGATACAGCTGGCTCCAACCACAATCCTGTAAAACACAAATAAAGAGAAGCTCTTAGTCAAACCAATAATACAATAAAAATACATTTCATCATTTGTGCAGCACACTTTGGCCAAATAAAAGCGAGTCCAAAGTTGAAAATGTTTACTTTAAATCCTAGAATTAGAGAGGTGATGAATTACAAAACATCAGACCCTCCGAGGGATGTGAAGAGGTGTGAAGAAAATTTAGAAAACGGGGACAGTAAAAACTATGTGTGTGTGTGTGTGTGTGTGTGTGTGTGTGGTCTAGGTGAATCACACATCTAATCCAGCCCTGAGATCTGTGACGCTGAAGAGGGCTAATTGCCAGTGTTTAGGCTAATCCCTGTAGATGGGGTGTGCCATGTTCAGGGCTCAAGTCCACACATCAGCCGGCTGAGTGATGCCTGTCACCCACATGGATGAGGCCCTCCTCTCCCTTGTTTTTACCTCCCCAACCCAGGCCTCCTTCCCTTAGGTCTGCCCCACCTGACAGCTCGGGCTGCCTGCGGCACATCCTGCCCGTGTCCATGCTAAACTAACCACTAAAAGCCCCGGTGCCCATTTTCTCTCTGTCTGTAATGCACAGCTGCACTTAGCACATATTGTGAAGTGGATTAAAGAAGATTAGGCAAAAAGCTTGAGCTTGACTCTACACTTTGATCACTGAGAGACTGCCTCCGTTCCCCTAGCCCTTCTCACTTCTCATTGTACATTGGTCTGTACAGCTGCTACATTAGATACATACATGCTACATACTAGATGATGCTACAGCTCTTTTACAACACGTCTCACCCCTTTCAGAAATGGTGACATTTGGGGGGCATGCAGGCAAGAAAAAAGAAGCAACCGCAGTGTAAAAAAGTTCATCCATCAGTCTGACATATGCTACCAAACACCACCTACAGACTTTCCAAAAAATACAGGCATGTTTTAGGCCCTATATTTTCTTATGGAAAATCAAGAAAATCAATAAATATATTCAACCTCTCCAAAAAACATTAATCCAGCTTCCATATGCAAGTACAATGTGTTGAAAACTTTACAAAGTGCCGTGCTAGATCAAAGAAAATATCACAGACAAAACTATAAAGGTGTTCAATTAAAAATGAGCCACACAACAAACAGAAACATTATAAAACTTTGCCAAAGCTACATGGACTGCATGGAAATGCTACAATGAGGAAGTCTTTAACCAGACCTTTAACAATTAAATCCTAAATACAACTAATACCTTTATTTTGTCCAATGTTTGTTGAAAAAGAAAACCCACAAACAAATTCAAACATATATTAGGAAAACTTCTAAAAGTGGTAGTATTCACAATAACTGTTCTTAAACAGACTGCAACAAATCCAATCTAAAGTGGAAGACTTCATTTATTCCAACTGTGCTAACTTATAATGTGCTAAATTGTTAACAGGGCATTATAAATATAGCCTTAATTACCTTTATAGCCTTAATTAGACTTTATAGCCATAAAAACATTACATTACTTTGTTCAGCTGACGTGTTTATCCAAACCAACTGCATTTCAACCATGTAGATATGATTCTCTTCATCAAAGCAATGCTTCAAGTGCTACATTTAGAAACAATAAGAGATACAAAGAGGGTTTGTTTTTTTTTTTTTATGGACCAAGTTGCACTTTGAACAGAGTTACATTTATATTATACACACCCAGAGTTTGTTTTCATGTAGAATTCATGTGCTTTTCTATAAAGGAGAATGTTCTGAGTTTTAACAGGAAAGTATATTGACTATTTTATTTTCATTTACTTTTTGTGTTGCACTAACTTTACTTCCTCTGCTCATTCCGGGCTATTCCCTGGGAAGTTCCTCGCTCCGTTTCCTTTAACTGTTTTTTAGTGTGATAAAGTTACTTTAAACAATTGCCAGGCAAACATGCTTAATAATATTATAATTATTATAATATATATGTTTACATTTCAGCCCTGAATTTTTATTCATTTAGATGCATCCATCTGCAAACAAGGAGAGTATGTGTGTGGAGGCTGCTGTGCAGCTTTTAATGAGACCATGTGTGTTACGTTGCTCATGGTATTACACAGGCACAGAGTGCACGTGCAGACCCTGTGAATGTTTTGTTTCTCTACAATTACTGGCAAGTTATGCCGGAGCCATCTGTGTTGCTTTGCAATAACCTGTTGAAAGATATTCCTGGCAAGTGAGGTCGTTGTCCACTATACAGCACAACGCAGAGTTACACCAACAGCACAAACCCACATACTGCTCCAACTCACTCATGTACTGGCCTACCCCTAGACCAGTATCACAGTCCTGGTGGCACGTGCTCAGCGTTTTCTCCTGATAGAATGATGATGGCAGCCAGCGGTGGGCTTCACTCAGGTGTGTATGAGACCCATTAGACAGCCATCACTCATCTGGAACTCCTTCACACACACAAGCCCTGCCGGCAGAAACGGCCTCTCGGACATCACCTGCACGGCTGACAGCTGACAGCACAACATCTACAGCTCAGGAGTGTGTGGTTGAGCACCCTTGTGATGACGCTAAAGCTAACGCTAACCCACAGCTAACCCCTTCACAGCCTGCGGGGAGGTAGAGGACTCCACTAACCATCACACTCTACATCAAAGGACTTCCTGAGCTCAAGTGGTCTCTCTGATCGGATAATTCTGCTTCACACACAAAGGTGTTTTGTTGAATGGGTGAATGCTACAGTGGTAATTGTTTAAGGATGTTACATTGCACTCATGATGATGTAAATTATTTTGTATTGCCACCAAGTGGTCAAAAAGTGAAATTGCAAACATTACTTTACATATTTTACATTGGTATACTTATTTTATATTCATTTTACAATTTAAATTATAGAGCAACTGATTCTAAACAAGACCAAAGGTGCTGCATGCATACCCATTGTCAAAAAAAGTATTTTTGCCAAAATAGAAAAAAGAATATAATTAAAAACAATTAAAAACTTTAGCCCAAGGTGCAGACAGCCTAGATACTGTGCATATGAAGCTTAAATATTGGAATAATTATTTCCGCTTATCTGTCACCATGAAGCAAACAACAACCACAAGCCAGGTATACCACAACCACTAGTCACCGTCTGCGCGTTGTGCCAAGAGGAAACGTCAGGGAAGGACCAATTAACCAGGTGATGACAGGGGCTAAATGGCTGGATTAAAGGGCTTGTTCTGTAAAGGTCAGGATAGACGCCGCTAATCTGAATTATGAGGCGAGGACAGGCTGACAGGAAGGGAGAAAAACAAACTGCTTGTCACTGATGAATGATTACAGTGCGTGACAGTGGGACGTGTCGTGTCAGCGCGGTGCGTTAGAGTAAGACATTAATACTGCAGAGGTTAGAGGTTCTGTTTCCCTTGCAGCACATTGTATAGAGAGCGACGCCAACAATCACACAAACACTAAAATGCATGCATTCAGGGGTAATACTATTTTGGAGCTGAAGCAGAAAAATCACAAAAATGACTCTTTACTTTCAGCATTGTTAAAGGTGCAGGCAGACCGTCGTCACACAATATAATCAGATGTGGAGGGCACTGACTGGTTACTACCTCTACTTAATAATACAATTTTATGTAAAGGTGTGTGTGTGTGTGTGTGTGTGTGTGTGTGTGTGTGTGTGTGGCTGTAGGGCATCCTCACGTTTTCCCGGGCGACTTTTTCTGCCAGAAGATGTCGTCACTGGTGATGCCGTGCTCCACTGCTCCAGGAATCTGTAATGAGAGTTAAAGCTGTGAACAGATTTACCCCCCTATCACAGGATCTATCAATAATGTTTAACACCACAAACGTTTTGGGTGTTAAAGCTTGTACATGTCCAAACCACATTCTACATCACTTCAGTGGATTTGGCTGCTCTGTCGCTTTTGTTTGTCGACATGGCAACCGATGAACCAAACAACACACGCTGGCAGAGAAACATCTTGGGGGAATTATGCTAGCCGTGGTAGACGTTGTTTACATTTGTGGGGTACTTGGGCCGTCCACCTGTGGCGATCACAACGTTCTTGGCAGTCAGGATCATCTGCACGAGAGAGGAGGCACATGTGAAGTGGCACATGTGAAGACATGTCAAAAAACAAGGAAATGTCAAAGGAAAGAAAGTGGTCTCCACAGTACTCTGCATGGAAACACTGAAACAGAGCACTCCCATCGGTACTGACATCATACATATATATAAATCAGTTACAAGTATAAAAACATTTTATACCACACAAAATAATTTATTAATTTTTGATTGTTGTCTCCAATCACCAGTTTAAGAATAAATGTCTTCATGTGAATTAGCAGCCCACCTCTTTTCCTGCTTTAGTTACTCCTTTAACAGTGTGTTCATCTACCAGACTTCCTTTGATGTTCAGATACTTCACCTTCCTGCAAAACAGAGAATAAACAGCTGGTTGCTCCTGGTGGTGCATTGGCCTACTGTAGTGGTGCAGACCACACACAGTAACTGTAACTCTCTTCATCAATTCTCTCACTAATATCCCGTACACCCTCTAAATTTCACACTTTTAATCTGCAAAAGTGCACAGTTCAGTCAAAAGACACCAACAAAAGTTTGATTTAGTTGCATGTAGAAGAGGCTGGAGCAGGCTAATGTCATATTTGTTTCTGGGTATGTTCTGCATATGTTATTCTCAGTTTTTTACTTATTTGCTATATTTCTTCTATATGAATCATCAACATACTGAGCATGTGGATCAAGAGTTCAGTAGTTTCTATCGACTTTTTGATACAGCGATAAAACACAAACAAACCCCCGCGTTTCACCTTTAAGAAGCAAAACTATTTTACCGACATTACTATTCTACGAGGCTTGAAGATGATAGATGGGAGCCAGCAGAATTAGCATTTTAATTGTATTTTTTAAATTTGATTTTGACTTTGTTTCAAATGTAATTAAATTGAACATAAAATAATCCGTGCTTTTGTCATGTAGAGATTGTATTTGGAAAGCACTTGATTGGAATCAATTATTGAAAGTTAAATAATTGGAAGTTTAATTTCAATCCACTTAATTACATTTAAAGAGTGAATATTGGTTTTCATTTGAAATTCATTTGTTTAAAATTTGCTTTTTGAATTCATTAGCTTGTGTGAGCATGGCTAATTCTAATTTGTGCAATGCAAAGATACTCACACAAATCTCTCCACAACCGCCACTTTCAATTGTCATGTACTGACTGTTAAGTACTACTGCAAGAAAATCCTTAAAAAACAGAATTATTTCTGTTTAAATATGAGACATTTATTTAACACCTGTGCTCCTTTATTATTATACTTGTAACTAACACACTTCACTGTGAAATGACTGCCTTGCACTGTGTTGAACCATGTCTCTGCTGCTCTGAAGGCTTTAGTGTTAATTTAAAGGAAATGCAATCATATTAGAAGCATTCCTAATAAGCTGAGTCCAAGCCAACAATATCACTGGATTGAAACATTATAGGTTAAGCTTGGGCACATTCACACAGAGGCTAACACCTCTTCGCCCTCCAGCCAGCCACTCAATCAGCATGCGGTCACCGACTATCAATCCTTCAGCTGTGTTCAGCATCAGAAATGTAAAGGTTTCAGCAACATCTCAGGTCATAAAAAACAGACATGAATATACATAACCCATTCATTTATGGGAATTCTGTTTCTATGAAAGTTTATCATGGAAAAGGAAGAACACGATACTGTAGCGAGGGAGGAAGTGAGAAACGAGAAGTGGGTGAAACAATGACAACACATCGTACTTATTCTACATTGCATGGAGTTTAGAAGCCAGATAAACACAAAAAATACCCAATTAGATCATGTTGTGATTTAAGTTGGTATTTTGCACATATATTCAACATCCGTAACAACGTTTTGGCGAAAAATGACAACATTTACAAGAATAGAGGTTTTTATTCTTGGAAGGATGTTTACATTGGCGATAATGGCACACAAAAACTCTCCACTGAAACTCCTTAATAAGTCTGAGGCTGGTGTCACTCACTTGTCCTGGAGCTGAACTCTGTGACCCCAGTTCAGAGACCTGACGTGGTTCTGAACAGCCTCTGCCATGGTGGCCCTGGAAAACACACCAGAGGGTGAAACTATAAACAGACCTGGCAACTGCATTCCTGACCAAACTGACACTACACAGAGGAGGAAATGCTTCACGCTGCGTCTGTGTCCACAAGTGGAAGAAAGTTTGGAAATAATGGCAAAACACCATACATTCAAATTATACATTTGACAAACTATAATTTTAAGTTAATTCATTAATGCACTTTTCACATTGTGATCGGTTTTGGTTTTGCCTTATACTTTCCGAGCCTGCTTTTCTTTTAAAATGTTTTAAGGATTGTGTTTTTGTAAAAAAAAATCATCCATACATCCACTGACCAGAAACAGATTGAACTTTTATCTTTGTATCTAAAAATAAAGTAATAGCATCAAATCCATTTATTAGTGTCTTTGTCCTACTGCATTTACATCACTAGATGGGGCCGTTTAGCTGCTCAAACATGTATCAACCTATTTGGTTTATGTTTATGAAGATTATGTTTTTCTTAAGGTGATAAAACTAAACTTATGGAAAAGTTTCGATTGACCTACCAGTCATGATACACTGGCCCGGAGACCTGCCAGCCATACTTCTTAGCATCTTTGACTGCAGTGCCAAGTAGAGCAGTCTGGTGCATGAGCTTCTTAGGAATGCAGCCAACATTAACACATGTGCCACCAAGACCCCACTTGGTACCTGTTTGGAAAAACATTTCCAGAGGACATAACAATGGTTGACAATAGTTAAACATCCAGCACAACAGGTTCAGAAAAAAATATTTTACCTTTCACAGATGGCTCCACATAATCTAAAACAGCAACTTTCTGTCCCGCCTGTGCCGCTGTAAATATATGAATAAAATGTCAGTGTATTCTTAGAATATAGGCGGCCAAACGTTAAGGAATAACAGACACTTCAGAAGATCTCACCTTCTTTGGAACAAGCAAGACCTCCTGACCCACCACCGATAACCACCAGGTCATAGTCATACTTCCCTGTAGGAGCATATTGGATGATAAATAGTAGACACAGTACAACTGATGTAAATAGTTTAGTTATGAACTTATTAGTGCTGCATGTACATCACATATTAAGTATTTTGTGCTATTTAACAGTCGCTCTCCTCTGGGGAGATTATTTCACTAAACTCCACCATCCTAAAATCTGGCAATTTATACCTAAATAGGTGAAATACATACATACATGGGTGGAAAAACACTTAAAAATCGTAAAGAATAGGTTTTAGTGTTATCACGACCATATTATTTCTCCAAAGTATAGAGGGCTGAAGCAAGCAGTGTAAAGTGTTGATATTTTCTTTCACTAAGGCTCGTTTCTTGTTGGTCGTATGCCACCTGTATGTTACCTGTGATGCTATGGAGTGACCGCGGCATGGGGCGAAAAACATGCGTCACTCTAGAATGCAGCATCAATATAGCAATTTAACCATTTTAAAATTAGTTTGCGTATAGGTTGTCACCTTACAGGCAAAAACACAGCGACCAGCAGTCCACGAACACAACTTTATAAAGATGTATCTCTCCAAGTAATGGAAGTTTAACCAGAGAAAACTCTTCTCCAGGTGTAGAAACAGCTAACCAGTTGGTTCTCAGGACTCCAGAGCCCTGCTGCTGGTTAAAGTGGCCATTAAACCAAGCGGCCGAGAAAGATGTACTTTCTAATGTAGTCGGCTTATTAGAATGGAGATGTATGGGTGGCCAAGGACACCATGTCAGTTACAGTAAGGATATAAATAATCAGAAGATCCACAACTTACAGCAGCGCTGTTGGTTTGTATGTTAGCTGCGTGCTCACAGAAACACCTCCGACTATTAACCAGACACAGTTCTGTTCTCCGTTTCCACACAAAACATTTGAACAACAGACTGTTACCTGTCAAGTGTCTTGTCAAAACATTAAAACAATAAGTCCGTTTCCACCGGTGTCTGCCTCTACAGAAGCCAGCCATGTTGTTCTTATGAAAGGACCCTGGCTGGTATGTGGTGGCTAGAGAAATGCCTGAAAAGAAATGGGTCGCAGACAGTCGTACACAATAAACTAAAAATTCAACTTTTTCAATAAACTTCATTCATAAATAATATATTGGTCTCACTCTTATGTCACAGCCTTTCATAAGGATTTTATAAGCATTGGCTTGTTCGCTTATATTTATATAGTCTAAAATGTTCTAGGGGTTGAAATTGGAATTACCTTTTATCAGGCAGCTCCTTTACGCCAGAACCAACTATATTCTTTCATTCGTGTTACTGATTGCAGACATCAAAATGTGGCATTCATTTCAAACTGTAGATTTAAACTTCGGACTCAAAATCTGCCAACAAAAGTCTGCTAAAGATTCAAACCCCAGTGAAAGTGCAGGTTCTGGTGCAGCTCAGTCACACAGCTGCTGGAGGGAATTGGGAGATTTGTCTAGGATAATTCTTTAGGGCTAATACTCCAACACTGTGGCTTGAAGCCGGGTCATCTGGTTTAATGACACCACCCACTGCCTCATATATAGTGCATCGTATTGTCTGAGTAATTACTTGACTTACACCTGCAATGTCTCCAGTGTAGCAGACTAGAAAAATACACACAATAATTGAGGAAAATAGATCTCAACAACATAGACAGCATGTATTAAGTGTTTTAAATTATTTTATATTTAACACTGTTCACCTAAATTCTGAAGACATATTTTCTCACTTACCTCTATGGTATAGAGCCAAACAGATAGCGTTGATTTACTTTGCACAGGTTGTGAGATATCTGCTTCCACCCTAACACACTGGAGATTAATTAAATTGAATTGTTGTGGTCACAGCATTGAAAAATTACATGTAGAAATGCAAGAGCAACATATTTTGCTCCCCATTACTGTGGACAATCCAGTCAAGACTACAATAAGGATAATTTCCTTGGTTAAAAGTGAGCACCACAAAGGAAATTTCATTTTTGTAATTTGGGTGAAATTGCCTTCCACAATTCTTAGGTTCTGCTATCATGACTTTAAACCTTGAGTCTTATTGGAAATGATTAACATAATATAAAATAAGACACAGAGCCGAGCAACATCTTCTTTCCAGGCATGATTTATTTAAAACACACCAAATGTATACTCTACAAACCAGTATTTTTCCGTTATGTTTAACAAGCGTAATATTTGCCTCTGGGTATTAGTAAAATTAACATAATACATTCTGTCAGTGTGGCATCGCTTCAGCTCGCTATGAAAGCATTAACAACTTCACTCCTCTAGGAAATTAAACCATTATTCGAATGACTATCTTTTTAAAAGTTTATAATACAACGTAATACAAGGCAGAAACCCACCAACAGTCTAAACTACTTGGGGTTGGGGGTGGGGGGGATGAGTAAAGGATGAATGAGTGAGTGAGTTGAATGGAGGAATAAAGGGAGGGGGGTGACACAGGCGGAGACGGGGGAGAGGTGAACAGACAGGATGGAGAGATGACAGTTGAAAGGGAGGAATAAAGTTATATAAAAGACACTTATCTTTATCTACCATGGAAAAGGTTAAGGCACATGATAGGTACAAACACATCTGCTACTGAGTAGTACAGGTACTTTATTTTGACGGTTTTGAATCTGTTATATCAACACAGGTAGGTTCGTTTGATTCGATGTGTGTCCGAGTCTTGCATTTATTTTACAGCACAGTAGCATGGCTCTTTGTTTTGTACATGTACAATGCGCTGCACATCCACAAAACCAAAAAACCCTGTTTATGAATGCATGTAAATACAACTCCAGATCCTTTGGTTGTGGTACTGCAAAGTGCAGTCAGGAATAGACAGTCATATGGGTCTTTGTTGCAAGGGTTCAGTATTGTCCAATGAAAGCACACACTTCTGAGGACACACAAAAGGGATCCTGGGTATTATCATAACTGTTTTTTACCTTTGAAATTAAACTTTATACAGTAAGTTTTTTTGTAGTTTATTGATTTTTACCACAACGTACATCTTTGTAAACACTGTGTAAAATATGCAAGCTTTATAAAGTCACATACGCCACAAAGAAAAATCATACTTCAATGCAGGCACATGCCGTTCGCCTTGATGACACATGAGTAAAACCCCCTCGGATTGGATTCTCTTTCTGTCTCCCGTCAGCAGTGAATCAGGAGACAGACTCAGGCGGAGACGAGATTGTACACATCATCTTTTTGTGTGCAGTCTCACCAAGCAAGAGAAAAATGGCAATATGATTCTGTATCTATCTGCTTTTCTACATCTCAACTGCTCTTCCTAAAACTTTGTAAAAATATATACTATATGACCAAACTTGATGTTTTGTTCTGTACAGTGTGATGCAACTATTTTATTTTGCCTTGAACATCCAGATCCACTCGTCCACCTGCACTCTCTTCCTGCACATGAATTAGTTAATATCCAAATGACACCACAAAAAAACTGGCACTTGGAAAGAATAGAATATAAACATCTGTACAGTTTTTCTTCATGCTCACGACTGAATATTTCTCTTTAAAATGCATCGGTGAAGGAGGGTTCAAGGTTGGCGGTAACTTGGTCTCAATGCATTGGGAATAAAAATGAAGGGACTTTTATTAACTGCCATCTCTTGTCTGTTCTGTAACCTCTGTCTGACCTCTGACCCTTTCACCCCTCCAGGGTGCCTCTTTTAAAAATGCAGGGGCTGTCAGACAACACGTGATTCATTACCTTTAGAAAGAACACTGCAGATAAACATTTTTTCTGTAACTTTTTTTTTGACAAATACAAAATATAAATAGGTGATCGTTGGCGTAACTTGACAATATTTGACACACATTTAAGTTACGTGGTTATTTCTTGTTTACAAACATGGTGAGCCTTTATCAAATGAGATGTGCTTTCCAAACAATGTGATATTAATATACAACTAAGAAGTCGGTCATTTTTGTTGTGTTTTTTCATTAATTTTTCAAATTTTTTCTCCTTTTTTACCCCTTATATACATTTATATAAAACGCAACAAAAATAAAAAATGCTTTTAGATCCATCCTTTCAATGAGAGAAATCTTCTGCATCTCTTTTCAAAAACACAATTTATAAACAAAATGCCTTATATCCTCTTTAATAAACATCATTGACAACCAGCCAGGAAACGTGTGAAACCGCTTCGCTACACAACCTGAGTGGTTACACAAGTAACCACAGCTCTGTGAGTGAGGGTCAACATGCTACTCGGCTCATTCATGTTGACTGCGATGCAACAGGAAGTTTTGTTTCCATTTTTGCGTACTTTTGCGATACAGTGTGAACAGAGACTTTTACTCCATCTGACTTACACTATGTCACTTTCCATTCTCCAGACCACAACTTGCAGACTCCTCACTTTATAAAATGGACATCAATCCCCTGTTAACGATTTAAAAGCATCTCAGCAGTCTGCACTTTTTTTTTCTTAAAACAGAGTGAACCAAATGGATTGTAAGTGTATGAGAGCAGGCTGCTTGGAGTTCATGTTTATCCACTATGCTACAACTCTTCTTCAGCTCGGTTTTGCTTCTTTTACTTTTCCTTTCTCGTGTCCATCCCACCAATCTGAAAACAAACATCCTGTGACCTTCAAACACACCGGTCCAAAGCTGTTCACATTAAAAAACCAAAGCTTGACCACAAACTAAATGTAAAATTGTCCAAAACCTGCAAAAATGAGGCATGAACTCCAGATGTGAAAACTTCTCCTACAGGTTTCCTTCCAACACACTTTTCAACTCCTTCTCCATTCACTTCCTTTACCTCGCTTTTCTGCCCTTCATAAGTTGGTTCCTTCACCAGCACCGGCCTCTGTCCGTTTCTTGTCACCGGTAGAGCTCAACAAGAGTCAACACTGTAAAATTCACATGATGTCCAGTGGGAATGTAGATATGAGAAAGTAGTAGCACTAGTCACTTTTTATTCATTTTTTAAACTTTTTCTTCTGAAAAGCATGAGAACGCTGGCTGCTGCTGGGTAGTCACTGTTGTGATTATTTGTATTTTTTTTAGATCCTCTTTTCTGTACAAAGTCCAACTCCAAAGATGAGCTCCATGTGAAATGGCAGTGGTGATATGGGGGGAGATCCTCCTCTAGCTGGGGTGTTGAACTGTTTTTTTAAGCCTGAAGCACGTGGACAAGAGAGAGAAATATTAGAAGAAACACCCATAAAGTTTGAAATTACAATACATGAAGAGTTTCAGTCCAAAATGCAAAAAACTTAAAATAACTTAAAAACTATATAGTGATTGAAAGGACACGGTGGCATTATTCTATGCTTTTTGATACCGTCAACACATTCAATTAAAAGACCAAAACCAAATCTGACTGTGGTCCTCAGCCCAAGCCCATTAGTTCCTAGTAAAGAT
Organism: Nannoperca australis; assembly: GCA_036023655.1. Lineage (NCBI taxonomy): Eukaryota > Metazoa > Chordata > Actinopteri > Centrarchiformes > Percichthyidae > Nannoperca > Nannoperca australis. The sequence goes on from JAVQJD010019150.1 coordinate 31,618, forward strand.
ATTTATCTGTATATATCTGTGACAATAAGAACAGATCAAAACATCCCCAGCGTTTTCCTTACACATTTCAAACTAAAATGTATTTTTAGAGTAGAAAGCGCATTTTGTTATCAGTGGTTGTAAATTTAGAATGAAACTCTCCAGTTGTGCTTTCATGTCAGACAGCAAGACAATCAGTTGGCATTATCACAGCACTTGACAAATCACATCACTGTCAACGAATGCTTCAATTATGTCAGTCCAGATGGCAGATGGAGACAAGAGAGCAAAACAGATGCTTCATGTGCTGGATGAAGTGGAAATTACTTACCTGATGGCTTAATATTACCTATAACACCTTATTTACAATGAACACCATATATCATACCACTGTATCTCTTAAGAGTCATCCTGTGATGTATTTCATACAATACTGCAATAGATGGAGATGAAAGAAGTGAACGGATGGCCACTGACAAAAGTGACTAAGATAAGAACATGATGATGAGGAATATAGGGAGGTCTGACAAGAGACCTCTGGCCAAGGAGAGTACGGCAGCAGTGAGAAGGAGGTAGGAGGAGATCAATGCTGCTGGTAGAGTAATGACAACTACTGAAGCTCACCCAGATCAGCTTGCAGCTTTGCAAAAGGCATTCAGTGGGAGAATACATAGTGGCTCTCTTTGAGAATTCAGCCAAACACCATAGAGCAACAGTCTAATGCTAATGCATTTTATTTACAGTGCTAAAGCATGTGTAACAAACTGTTGCTAAGGTGCATGAACATGAAAACATTGAGAAGAAAGAGAAATTTAGCTGCTCGTGGATGCAAGAGGATGTGCTAACAAAATAGTACTTCTAGCAGAGAAAACGAACAACTGTTTCAACAGAAAGCCTTCATCAGATTTTTGTGGCTTTAGTTGTAGCTCTGTTCACTGAAACTGATAAAAGCTTTCTGCTGAAATACATTTGATTCTCTGTGCCAAAAAAGACATTTTAGAAAATCTGTTAACCACAAAGAGCAGCTTTCTTTCTTTATGTAGCTTACATTGAAATAAGTTACATAAGAAGCCACTTAGTATTTATTTATACCATGAATTTTTAACACAAAATATTCAAATCAACTACTTGAAAATGTGTCTAAACTAAATTCATGTGAGCTCCCTCTCCATTACAACTCTGCCTCTGACATTATTACGTGAGCCGATAATGTGAGAATTAATGTGTGCGTGCATTATAAGTATTTGCTTCCATCTCCAGCTTATCAACCCACATGAATTATTTATGTGAAGTCATCTTGCTTTGACCAAAGAAATAGTGTGTACGACAAATGTAGACAGAGAAGAGATTCTCTGTGTGTGTGTGTGTGTGTGTGCGTGTGTGTGTACATATTCTTTTCTTTCTCCCTACTGCTTTTCATTAGGGGATAACTGAGTCCCTGGAGGATCCATCTGAAGTGCAGAAGAATGATTCCCCTTCATTATTCCCTTCATAGAAGCTAGAAGTACATTTCAATTAGACAGGTGGTGCTGAATTGTAAACAGATACCAAAGCCTGTGTACGTTCTACGTGTATTACAGAGCACAGAAGTTACGTAGACTTGTGCCATTTCTTATCACTCTGAGGGGCACCATTTTGATGTTGCAGTGGTGAAATAACTATGGGAGCAATGTTACAATATTTATTGACTGTTCACTAAGCCCTGACCCCCTTACTGTTGATACACACGTCAAGATTTTGTCAGGACCCATCAGTTATGTTAAGTTGTTTTTGGTGTTTTTGTTTGTTTTTGTGCATTTCCTGTTTTATTTTGTAAGCACTGCGGGGGTTTCTCTCCTAGTTTTTGGTTCGTTGTGACATTAGAGGCCTGAACTGAGACATGTCCAGACCTTACGGTTAGTAACAAGAATATTTGAAGTTGTTTTTTGCAGCACAGCGTTTATCCTTGGCTGCCTCTACAGCCGTTTCTTGTTTTTTTGGAATCCTGTGGTCTACCTTAAATAAAAGAGTGATTTTTTTGTTGCATATGGTCCACGTCTGAGTCCTCTTTCAGCCCGGCATCCCGAGCCCTGACAGATTTCCATTCTCATACGTCACATAATGTAGTTTACAGTTATAATGGTGAGGTTTTACCACTCAAATGACTCGTTTTTTTTTCAAACTATGGGTTCTTGATTGAAGACATAGGTAGACAAAGGCAGGATTCTTCTGATTTTGTTGCCTTTATGAGAAATGAGAAGCCCGCTATTTTCTACCTTCTCCTTTGTACTGTCACTGTTGGAGATTTTATCAGCTGTAGCTAGCTAGCTAATTAATGTTAGCTCAATGAGTAGGGTAAAAAACTTAATTAAAATAATTAATTAATTGAGGCTTCATTCTCATATAATGGTGATTAACTGCTTAGCCTACATACTTGTTGGTATTTTCAAACCGTATGTTTTCACTTTTAATGTTTAGAATGTGGACTAACAAAACCTAGTGTGTGGTAAGCGTGATGTTATCTTGGGTGACAAGACTGGCTGGGGTTGCTGGAACAAAACAAAGAGCAGGGCAGACCGCAAGTTGAAAACAGAGTCTTTTTAAAACCCCACAAACTAGTTGGTTAACGATTTACGTGGCAGTAGCACTTGGTTACTACTGTAAGTAATGAATGCAACTTACAGTAAACACACACCAGTCCTCATACATTTTGTCTTGTGGTTTTGGTTCTAGAAAATCTAGAAAAAAAAAACAAGCCACTTCAAGCTCTTTAAATGCACACCACTCTTACCACAGCCCCATGCAAACTGCTTCAACATGTAGAGAAATCTAAAGCTTGACAGGCCTTCTGTGCCTAGTTACGGTTGCTAAAACTATGAATGAACAATCCCTGTTTGTTTTAGCAAATGTTCAATTAAACTATAACAAATGAGGCATACTTCAAAAAGTTGTGAATTTCAGTGTGCGCAAGAGCCTGTGTACATATGAAGAATTCCAATACATGTATGAATTTATCAAATCTTACATAGAATCAAACATATTTAAACCTTAGAAATCGTTTTCAATGAACTGCAAGTGAATTGTGTAAATTCCCATGAAAAGAACAAGATGACTTCTCCAGCTGACTGTTCTGGGTGCAGGGTGACAGCAGGTCTACATGATATAGGGTGAGGGTGAAAGGAACACAGGCGGAAACGATGAACAGACGGGGATTGAAAAGGATGCTACAATCCAACCCAAAAGACCTACCATGCATGCATTTAGACCCAGGAGTCAACAGGCTGGGGCTTAACATCACAAGCGTCCACCAGACTGACCGCAGGCCTGTTACTCCTGATATAGTGTTTCCTATTTGTGTCATTCTGTGGTCACAGGAGGACGGGTTAAAAAAAACACAGCAAAACATAGAGGTCAATACATTTCACAAATACACTCGCACACACACACACACACATGCATCCAGGATCAGAGAAGCCAGTGTCAGTTCCCTGCCTTTAGGAAAGCTTGGAAAGAAGTCAGAGTGATTACAAAACAGTATACCAAACCATGCAAATGAAAGAGGGAGAAAGCAGTTTCAACAGCCAAGTTGCATTCAAAGAGGGCAGAACACCTCTGGGAAGTACAGGCGACAGACTTAGAAGACAGCTTTGGAGATGCACTTTAGAAGGCCTGTACACTCACAAACACGGGCTGTTTGCTGTGATTACTTCTGTAATGTGGCTTCTGGAGCTGGTTAAAGTATCTGCTCTTTCAAGATGTGACAGTATAACTTTAGCTATAACTGGTTTAGCAGTTAACCTAAATATGATGAAGAGTAGGTGTCAACGTAAACGGATTAATAAAGCCTGAGGTCAGAGTTGAGCACTGAAGCTGCCAATAGCTGCTATTTTGTGCTGCTATACTTTACTGCTAAATTAGCTACTTTATGTTATCTTTAAACTGGGAAAAATGTGCACTTGTATTGGAATAAAAGCCTCTACACAGCTATAAGACATAAAGTGATACTACAATTTGCCATTAAAAACTAAACAACTTAAAATGTTTAGGTTGTGTTAGGATGCATGTTAAATTGCAAGTTTTAAAAATGGACATCTTGAAGAGTAAATTCCTATTGCACAAAACTGTGAGGATCTCCCTGGTTTGCTTACAACATGCCTAGCAATAATAATGTTAAAAATACACGTTTGATATATTCATAAGCTGTGTACGGAGAGGACGCTCTTTCAAAATAGAGTTACAGTAAATTTAAAAAAGTACACTTCCTTCTTAGCTCTGAATTTGAGGGCAGTCTTTGATTCTATTTGAATTTTGTTCTCAATGAAAACATGCTATACTGACAGAAAGTCAATGTAGAAAAGAGATCAGTTAAAATAAAAATGTAAGAGCAACTTAACACCAGATGAAAGTCTTGTTTATACAGATTTTGATCTCCAGAAGTTTCTTAACTTGATGCAATGATGTTGAAGTGTACTCCAGGGTGTGGTCAGTGCACCGTGACATCACTGTTGGGTGTGGTTACAGCTGCAGCAGAGCACGCTTCTGAAAAGCTAAAGGTCAGAGGTGCAACAAAACTTTCAGCCAGAGAGGGCAGTGAAGCATTGCCTTTCAGCTTGGTGTTAAGTTCCCCATTAAAAAAAACCTAATCACTGTAACATTAAGATCAATTTTCTGATTATCAGCTACCATAAACTATTTACTAATTTCTATAAAACACAAATAATACCTACCAATGGCTAACTAATGTGTTGAAGTAATCCAGATTAAAAGCCAAACTCCATAGATTATTAACTGAACAATTAACTCTGATCCAAACACAATTTCTACCCGGACAGTGCTTAAATCATTTTTAAGAGTTAGCTTTAACTTGCATAGAGAAGCAGATATATGACCATACATTGATAGAGACTTAAATTGAGTCTTTATTGCATTAATTTTACAATCCCAGAGGGAAAATCCTTTTCATCTAGCACTAAAGTAGATCAAAAGTAAACAACAAAAAGTACTTGAGAGTCATCTGACACATGTCAGACATCCTCTGAGGCCATTATCCTCTGACTCCTCTTTGAGGCTGGATTGCCAATCAGCTCAAAATTAAACAAACTTTGGCTGCAATGTGAAACAGCTTTATAATCAGCAGGCGACCACTTGATAATGCAGCAGTCTGTTCATTGCCAAGGCAAGGGTCATCTCCACGAGGAGTGGTTGTTGGCGGTTCTTTTAATCAGTCTCAGATTAATTACTTTACAGACACCAAAAGCTTACACACAATTAACTGGTGGCTCGCAGAACTGAGGCTGTCCACAGCGCTTAGCTGTGGCGGGCAATATTAATAGCGAATGACAACTACCAGCCTCTTTAAAGAATTAAGAGCTCCTAATGAGGACCACCATAGAAAACATGAAGAGAGAGGGAAAGAGAAAGACACAGAGGGAGACAATGTGTGATAACATTTCAGTGAGACATCATTATTTCATCCTCTATTTTCCGATCCCTCATGAAACGAGAAGAAGTCTGTCTGTACCTTCAGTGGCTCCCGATCTGTCAGGTCCACTGAGCCGTCACCTGCTTTGTATTTGCAGTCCTTGTCCCTCTGGTCAATGGTGGAGTAACCATCTAATGAGGTCAGAGAACAATGGTCAGCTACTTCCTCACCGTCCTTGTTTAAAAGAAACTGGTGACAGTCTGGAGTAACAGACTGAAAGGTTTTCTGCACTGGAACACTCACAAGAATCCCAGGAAGCTGTTGAACACAGAAAAATAGACTAAACGTGCCTCCTCATTCTTAGCTTGTGCAAACTTTCTGGCACTCGTGTTATCTTTAAAAATGCACTCTTACATACAGCTCAGGACCAGTATTTATCAAGCATCCCAGAGTAGGAAGTCAGCTCTAACCAGCAAAAACATCTCAGAGTGATGCGTACTGTATTTGGTTTTACTTTTACAATTAAGTGTTCAAGCATTTTATCAACACTCTTAATGCTGAAAATGACTCATAGAAAATCATTAGGAGAGCTCCAGAGATTTACTAACCTGTTAGAAGTCGCCAAAAGATGCCATTAAGAGACATGCAAGACATGCACATATTGCGGGACAAGAGACATTCATTGATGACATGAGATTATTAAGAAATACCGCTGTTGACTGACCTTGTGTAAGATGCACAAGGAAGCACATGCCTTCTCGGCAACAACTGAGAAGGTCAGAGTCTGTTACAACCAACAATTTTAGCTGTAATAAATCAGACTTTGATCACTGGTACAGCTCCTCAACTAATGCGCAGATCCATTCATCACTGCACCACTCAGCCTGAAGTGCATTCATACTGATCATGAGGCTGTTTATCTTCATTCATTAATTCATAATTCTTCTTAATTGACAATGGCGGAGCTATAAAGATACATTTGTGTTGTTACGGTGTATTTCTCAACACGGTGAGATTTAGAGATCTCTTAACGATCTATAAGGTCACATACCTTCACAGAAGGTGTAGTGTAGCAATATAATCGCTGAGTGTGGACAATCCATGCAAAACGTGCCGCTAATACTGGCATCGTTAAACAATGTGATTGAATAGAGCTGTCTAGGATATGTCAAACAGCAAAGTCAAAGTCAAATCTCTATTGTCTAAGCTGAACGAGTGGCTTCCAGTATTGTAGAAAACTAGAAGTTCTACTTAACAGAGTGTTGTAATACAGCACCATCACATTCTCTCCTGGGAGTCCTTCTCTCTGTTGAAAGTCAATGTAAGGAGCTTCATACACGTCCTACTTTGTAGTAGACGTTGTTTTTAGTCCTAGTTTTACTTAGTTTTACAATTCCTAGGAGGGAATCTTAGACGCTTGATAAATATGGGCCCAGAGGTTTGGAGAGAAACCAGCATGAAACCTCATCGCAAAAAATATTCTTCTTCTATCTATTTATCACCCAAGAGTCAGATAATTTTCATGAACGGAAGGAAAAAAAAGACAGTATTAAGTTGCAGTCCTATATACAGCAGGTCAGTACTTTGAAAGAAACCCAGCTTAAAAAATCTGCCTAATGATATATTAAGAGTGTATTTATTTAAGTGCAGAACCACCCACCCCATCTTTTGTTATTGAGCTTTTAATGAAGGCCCAGCTTTGCACAAACATCTTATTAAGAGAAGGGTCTTGCATACAGCATCAAAGAGCGTCATTTCTGAAGCTCTGTCCAAAGCCATCATACTGAGATCAGTGTTTAAATTAAAAATAACGTCTTGGCAATGGGTAAAGAACCAGTAGAGGGGATGTCGAATCAAATGAGACACTATTGGACAATGGAGAGAGATTAGAGGAAAGCTAGCCCCTGTTTGGCTAAGGACGTCATGCAGTCTGGCTCTTACCTGGACCCAGCTCATCCATAGGTATCATATCACCACTGCCACATTTCCTGGTGCCTGAAAAGCATTCATATGCCATTTGTACAAAAGTGGCACACACAAACTGAGTCACTGAGCCAAAACGCTGATGCTTTTCAGGGTAATGGTTCTCGGCCAGTGATTGAATAATGAAAACTAAGAGTGGGCTGGAATGAGGGCCGCGATTTATGTGCATGTATGGATGCAAAAAAAATGGGGTGGGGCACAAGGCCAAAAATCAGGACATTAAAACCCTGCTATGCTATTGACTCCACTGTCAAAGAGATGTTTGTTGTTGGGCCAATGTACTGAAAGTCCTGCGTCCTCCCCCACATATACTGCTGCTGTTATCAAAAACCCTTCCCAGTTTTTTTTTTGTAAATACAGCTAGATACACTCACTTAAGGGTGGGGATATTTGCATTATCTTCAACCTTATTACATCAATTTAAAACCCACAATGAAATGAAATGTCCAGCATCTAAAATAAGGACATTTCTTTATATTCCATCAAAACAAACTTTTTGAGAGTTGAAGATTTTGGGATCTCCCACAATGTGCTGTATTTTTGACCCCTACGGACGTTATTATTGCAACCTTTAAAACACCACAGCTTCACCACAAAGAGGATGAGAGTAGATTTTGTGGCAAGCACAGGGCTTCAATATAGCCATGAGAAAAGACGTCCTCAGCAAAGTGGACACACGCAACCACACATTTTCAAGTTAGTTTGAGTATTTAGTTTGAACCTGCTTTGAGGACTATACAGGTAGGATAGGTTTGTATAATTTATGTACCTGACTAGCAGTATCTGGACTATGCAAGGCTTCTTAAAGCATAAATCTGGTAATATTGTATATTTTTCTTATTCTTAATAAATCCCATGAAAAGACCAAAACTACCACTGCATTGATCCTAGTATTTTCTGTGTAGCCAAAATCTGACACATCTTATTCATCTCTGCTATAGAGCTCACTTTTTGTCCAAAAACTATTAACTATTAATTATAAACATAATTGTTACTTCATTACGATGAACATGGGCACTGTAGTTAATTTGAGTCAATCTCAAATACACCATCCTGCTGCTGAAAATACTGAAGTCAATGTTCATGACCTGTTTTTAAAGATCTACTTCTTAAGTAGGAATCGATGGGCTTTGGGCTGAGTGCCACAGACAGGGTAGGGAAGTAAAAAAGTATTGAGAGATGATATCAAATATTTTTGGTTTTGGTCATTTTTATCGGACTTGCTGACAATAACAAACATCTAGAATTTCGCCAGTCTTATCCTTTAAATTAGGCACTAAACTCTAGTAAATAAAATAATAGGGACGGTCTACCATATCCTAGTCACTTGGTCCTCTAAACAGGCAAAAACAAAAAACCACAAACACATGCAAACTTTAACTGACCTTGGTTCTTCTCCATCAGGGGCAGAGTAGTGTCGTCATAGCCTGGCTTACCGTTCTTGGTTGCTTTAGGGGTGGCTGACACCGTGGGCTGAGAGAGGAGGCAGAGCAAGCAGAATGTAAACACAGCAGCATACAGCTCAAACAGGAACATGTAGAAGAACATGGAGAGAATTCCTTTTCTCTCTTAGTGCTGGTTTAAGATTGAAAAGAAAATGATTCTTAATATTTTACAAGCTGACAGACTAAAACAAATATTAGAAGGTGAAGTGTGCAACATCAACTGTTTATCAACAGAATATAAAGACTGCGCACGTCGATCAGTAATGCCTTAATGTTTAAAACATGCAATATCTGTAAAACACGCTGTATTGATACATTTTTGTTAATGGAGATTTCTCTCTCTCTAGATTGACTAATGATGCTACTAATACCTTTTATCATGCAAATACTCTCTTAGTGGGACACTTCAGTAATGGCAAAGTGATTCTTCTGAAAATGTCTCTAAGTGAACCTGATTAAACAATGACAATACTTAGGATCCAAATAATATGTGAAGAAAAACCTCCACTATTACAGTTTTGTACCTGGAAGTGGCTCTTGTTCCAGCCGTCCTTTGTCAAAGCGTTCCTCAGTTCCTTATAACTCCAGACCGTCTGCAGAACGTGGGACGCCGCCTTCGTTTCACGAGCTGATTGGCTGAGGGAAACCAGAGGAAGGAGGAAATAGGAGGCAATAAAAGTCAGAAACCTCATCTAACCCCAAAACAGTGACAGCTGGGCATGCTAGTACACTCCCGCGGCAATCAATCTCTTTATTCTAAGGCATTGAGTCCCTTGAGTGGCTCCAGGGTTTAGTTTTTAATTCATAGCCAGCACATTTCCTTTCATTAGCTACCTCCAAGCCACCAGTATTAATTACATGTACGTGGAGGCCTCACTTTAAAGAAAGCTTATCGTATAAGACTTAGAGGAAACACAGCTATTTGGTCTGTAAATGAACTACGTATGTTTATGCTAGTTAGAGTCACTCTCTGCATGATCAATACTTCACAGGACAAGAACAAGCCTTTGAAAAGTGCTCTTGAGCTTAAATTAAAAGTGTGGCGCAGACACACTTCATTTTAGAATGGTCACACTGTGGTAACATAAGACACGTGTTGAATATCTGCCTTAATAACGGTTAGTTTTCATTATCAGGGTGTTGCGGAGAACTCCGGAATTACAGGAACAACTGCTCCTTTAAGCAGCAGCTTCAGAAGCACCCCCTACAACAATGCCCTCCAGTTCTAAAAGCTTCTTAATTAATGTGTGGTGGGAGGTGGTGTGTGTGGGCTCAGAGAATAGTATTGTGGTAGCCAAGCTTGGGCCATTAGAGACACATTACATTATCATCCATGAATACTAATATAAAGACTCAATACAAATTGCATTTAAGGTCATACTGTAATTATTACATGTATAATGTATCCATGATATACCCACCCATCTGGCATGGTTTATAGAAATATTAACATGTAGTTTCTAATTAATTCACTGTCTGAAATGCAATCTGTTTGACCTGCAGTATAACAAGAAAACTGCAATCACCTACAATTTGCAGGACACATTGAGTATTTGGGTAAACTAAGAATTCTTTAGGCTGCTTATTATGTGATAAAGACGCAAACTTACGTTGCTTAAAAAGGTAACTTATGAAGAGGCTGCCTATGTGTAAAAAAAATAGCCTCAACAAAATGAACCATTACAACCATGGTTTAATCTAACTAAGACAGTCAGCTGGTTTAGATGCACACAGCCTAGAAATAGCTTCTCCTTACATGTAGTAAGGCAACATTAGTTACATTCAAGTCTTACCTGGTCCTGTTGATGGCGACCAGCTTCTCAATGGCCTGGGCCTGGATTAGAGAGCGGGCGTTTTCAGAGCTGTCAGTGACAATCTCATGGATGGTGTTGAGGATGGCAACCACAGTGTCCTCCTCCAGGTTTTTGGCTGGTCGCTGCTGACCGCTGGGCAGGTTGCTCACCAAGTCCCGCATGGCATAACTTCCTGTAAGGTGAAGTGTTTTTTAAGGTTAACCAGTGCTGGGATAATAATTACAATGAAATCACACCACGAAGGGATCTCAATAACTCTTTTAGTATACATATGGGCATGTGTTGTTCTAAGACAACGACAATTTACTATATTTGTATTTCAATTTGAAACAAAAATGCTTTTTGATGAAATCAGTGTGTGTGGTATTGCTAATGAAGTACCGATCAGGTCCTTGTTGCGGCGATCGATGGAGAGGTTGCGCAGGGCGATGGCAACAGCTCGCACCACCTTGTCAGAGTCGGAGCGCAGCAGCTCCACCAGGATCGGAAGACCTTTCTCTTTACGCACCGTGGCTCGGATGTAGTTGGACCACTGGAGGGCAGACAAAGGGCGTGGCATGACTGCTTTTAATAATTTCAACCTTTAACCTCTAAAGTAGGCTGAGTGAGTACATGCTGTCAGCAACATCCTGTTTGACATTCATGCAGACCTACGGATTGCCACCTGGGAGCTGCCCAGCATGAGCACACATCTTTTCCTTTGACCACTGGGAAAGAGTCCAGGTCACCTCTGTGACACCAATCAAGGGAGGGGAGGACATTTTTGATCTATGCCTTCATGCTCTCTATCTATCACACACACACACACACACACACAATCGTACAGTCACTAACTACAAGACAGCTCAGCACCGCTCGTTTGGCTTGACTAATTCACAAGATTACGCAGTGGGGCTCTGAGTGGACATGTGATGTAATTTGTCTTAATTTAAACATCAGTAGATTTTACTTCTCATTTTTTTGTAACATGAAACATTAAGTTTGACATAAAAGGGTTTCTCTTCTGAGCACTTGTACCCCAAGAGATTTAATTAAGCAGAGGACAGGCACAGCTGAACCACCAGGAGGCAGTAGTAAGCCTTAAAAAACAGGTTGATCCAGTAGTACAGAAATAAGCAGCAGCAAAGAATGAGGAGGATTTAAGGAAGAAGCTCTGATATCCTCTCGGGGAGCAGGGACAGGCTTTGTCCAGCTACCAGATGTGACTGTGTGATGGGTTAGCGGCTCCACCGGTTCCTGAGTCTTGCCAGGCATTCTGATCAGCTTCAACATGAAAGAAATGCACCACAGCAAATAAGGATATTTACAAAAAATGTTCACCTTAGCTGAAAATCACTACTGAATTATTAACACTACATGTGAGACTCAGGGCTGGATGTCAATTCATGAAACTCATGAAGAAATAAAAAGAGTTGAGGTTTTTTTCCACTCGAGGTAGAAAGGCTTAGTGCTGCTGATGAATTCAGAGGACTCTGTTTACAGTCTGACACATGGGTGTTAAGAGAAGCGTTGCCGTGATAATGCCGCTGTCGGCTGAATACAACAGGCCTGCTGAAACACATAAGTGACCGCTCTTGCCTGAGGTAAAGTGGCATCTGACAGCTAGCCTTCCCTGGTGATAATTTACTGCAGCCTGCAAGCCAGACAACCTCTCAGCAGACCAACAGATGCTCTAATTGAAATAAATGTCTGTTCCTGGCTGAAGAGATTCTCACACAATCCATCATCAGAAGCCAACATCAATGAAAGTTTGGTGTACATTAGTTATCTAACCCTTATCTAGTCATGTAATCCCACTTAGATGGAAGAAATATAGTATCACAACAGATGGTGTTTGAGCTACCTGCTGTCTTTTATTTCAGCTTACATGGATGCTATATGGTTTTATGAGATAATCTACACCTTGTTAAAGTGACTCCATGAAGCTCTAGAAACAGGTCTTGTTTCCTTTTAAGCCCAACACACTCTGTATATTTCTTCCAATCACAATCCAAGATATCTGCTATTGAGAGGTCAATGATGACGACAGTATTTGCAAAACAAAAGTCAGACATAGTGTCTCTATTTTGTTCCCTCCATAACCTTAGACTCACAGTCCACTGTCCAGCACTGAGGTTTTGCAAAGCCCCGGCAGCAGCCTCCAGGGTGTTGTAGTTCTGGCTCTCCGTCAGCAGAGATAGGTAGAGCCTCACCACTTCCGGCTGATACAGCAGCTCAAAGCCTGTAGGGAAATACAGAGAAACACACACACACACACACACACAATGGTTAAACTCCCTGGGAAGACAGACAGGCCAATTAGGCTGTGTGAAGGTGCAGGAAGTACAGTGCTGAGGTTTATCTCGGACCATAGGGAAAATTCTTTGGCAAGGGGAAAACAGGAAAGACGCTTGGGCTGACCATAATGCACAATACCTCTGGAAACAGCGACAGTAAACATGTACATCATTTGATAGCATGCATGGGATGGAAATTCAAGTCCATACTATCCATTTGGTAGCATAGGCTGCAACACCTTTATTAAGACATGCTGGAGCTTTCTTAGCTTTCCTCTTTGTAATACTAAAGCATTATAATTGAAAAAACTTCAGTATTACAAATGAGGAGAACACAAGAAGGAGAAATTATTGATCCGACAGCCCTGACCAAACCCAGAGTATTAGAGATACAGGTTAATCTCAGTAGCACATGACACATTCCACCACAGTCAATCATTAGCCCTCCCTCTGATGGAAACGTAATTACATTATCAGCTATTAGACAGAGTGGGCACAGGGGGAGACAAAGGCGTCGAATCACATCAGATCAGATTTATTCATGAACAAGATACAAAACAGTTCAATTAAAAATGTAGAGATTTTAGAGCAAGGATGTTTCTTCTGTCAAGGTCATTTTGAGTTGCTCACATCTCTGGAGGGAGTCATACATTTTTTATGGCAGGATACATCACACCACAAGAAGGTAAGACATCTCAGCAGATTTCAGGCTGGTCAAAACAATTCTTAACTATGTTGGTGATCCTGAAGGCAAATTCTGTCGATTACATGGATGTTCAGGTTTTATCTTACATCAACTTTGAGAAGTTATCATGTAAATGGATCTAAAGAAGTTCAGCTCACACAAAAAACCAACAATAAAGCATTCTGATATAAAATGTCTGCTTGGTTGTCACACTGACAGACCATTAATCTATGTGGAAAGTAGTGAAAAGTGGAAAATAAATGTCTTTAGAGGGAAGAATCAAAACAAAGCCAGAAGTAAGGCCATAGTGCTTCAACAATCTGCTATTACTCACTGAGGCTTTAACAGACTTCTGCAGTAAGGATCACAAGTTAGCTGATGCTTTGAAACGGATGGTTAAAATCTTCTTTTACAGAAAAAACATTTCACCAGCAGCTTCCTTCCTATCCTCTACAATAGCACACAAGCAATTTCAAATCCTTCTTCTATCCCTTCAGGCACAAATTAAAGAAAATATAACCATTTCTTCTCGTGTCTTCTGTAGTACTTCCAAGGTTCTATTTGAAAACCCCTGTATTATGTGGGCAGGGATATAAAGTAACCCTATTTGATTGATGTGCTAGGGCTGACAAGGCCCTCAGTACATTTTTTAACTGTAGAAAAAGAGAATATTTTTGTAATATGATTGTGACTTGGGTCAAAGTATAAAAGCATGAATCAAAACCCTTAAAAAGACATTTTAAGGTAACATCTCCTTTTTTATTGACTTACATTTTTTCAGAAAAAGAAAAGAAAACTGTGAAAGAGGGAAGAGTGACATTTGTGTGCTTGAGAGGTTCACCGGCAACACAAACTGATATTTGTGCCTCTAAATCCATATCTCATACCCGTAATTTGCAGAGAGCGGAAGCCTGGGCGCTCTCTGAGATCGCCAGATTCAGACTCAGCTACATAGTTGTTAACACTCAAAACACAGGGTTTTCATCCCTGTGGCATTTCCCCGCCTTGAGATCACGCCAAGCCTGCTCCAGAATGTGAGTAGGAGGAACTGCCAGGTTGGGAAGATGTTACTGTAGTTGCTGCTTGAGAAATCTTGAACTTATGTTCAAAGAAGCAGCAGAAGCAGGAGTCGTCATGCACAAGATCCTGGCTGTAAGCATGTGCTAAAGTATGAATCACATAGATAGGTTTTCTCAGAGGTTACGCAAGAGGGGCGCTTCTGCAAACCAGACACTCAGCAACATTCTGCATGCTCCTCATATTTCTGGGCCTACTGGGTGCACACTCAGCAAACTGGAGACCATCTTGCAGGCAGTCCCGTTGACAGACACTCCATCTTCAAGGTAGATTCTCTGTGCACAAAATCTCATCTATGTTGAACCTCTGTTGCCAAGTTCGCCTGCACTGACTGTGCCTTTTATAAAAGCACTTTTTTATAGAATCTGCAAATCCACATTTCATCCTTGTAATTCCTGAGGTTTTGGTCTGGCAACCAAATGAAGTGACTTATGAAATTGGCATTTTGCAAATGAAGGACTTGAGACAAAAACAGACATGTACTGTTCAACAAAGGAGGAAGGAGGGAAATTCACTGGGCCATTTAAACTAATTCCTTTATCCTTAGAGGAATTTCTCGCTGTAAGGCCAGAGAGTATCTCTGCCAGAGCTTTCACTCAGCATCCTTAGCACAGGCTTAATGTCAGCACCAAGTGCTGAAGGTCTCTCCTGACACCACTAGCCAGGTCGAGCTCTGTTGGCAACCATATATTGTAGTGTTGTTGATGTTATCATCAGTCATCCCCTGCTAGCCTTTTGGCCTGCTAGTTGTCAGTTTGTTAAGCAGAATTACAATTCAGAGGGGGAGATGAGCTGTCAGTGTGACGTGACCTTGGCTTTGCTCAGGGCAACCCACAGCCCAATATTCTGTGACAGACTGCCAACATGATGAGATTACTGAGGTATGGATGTATGTCGTGGTGTAGTTTGGACGGTAGGCAAGTGTACTTTTAGTTAGCACTACGTGCTCAGTTTTCAAGCATTCATGGGGCATACAGATACACACATATGGTGTAGGCTCAGGCACCAGTGTTAAAAGATATTTCTGTACTGAAAATGTTGTATTCTAGCTTAATGTATGTATGTACACTACCGTTCAAAAGTTTGGGGTCACCCAAACAATTTTGTGTTTTCCATGAAAAGTCACACTTATTCACCACCATACGTTGTGAAATGAATAGAAAATAGAGTC
>JAVQJD010019152.1:0-11052 GCA_036023655.1 Nannoperca australis
CAACACCAAACAAAAAACCCATAAGTACAAAGTTAAATAACAAAAAGATTTAAAAGAGCAAGTAAGACGAGCGGAGCGATTGTATCGGGCTGCACGCACTTACAAGCGCATGCGCACCATGTGCACCAACAACCAACAGATGTTGATTCTATGTTAATTGTGATGATAAAAGTTACAGTGGGACAGATGCAGCCTTTTTATTTAGCTAACAATAAAAAAACATCAGGATAGATTCGGCATCTTGTGGTTTGGCTGGGTTACTGTTAAGTTAAACATAATTATGGAGCAGATTTAATTTCTTTTAAAGACCCAGCTGGTAACAAGTTCAGGAGACTGCCAGGCAAGTGTCAACTTCCTTTTTATAACTGTGTATCTGCTCTGCAGGCTTGTGTCTTTCACAGAGACGATTTTTCCAAATCCAAAGTCGAATTATTTAACACGACTGGATGCTGAACTTTTACATTGTCGGTTGTTTTGACAGCGACACAGCAGCTTACAGAGCAGTTTTATACTTGTGTTTTGTTTCGGTCTATCGTACTTATCAGAGGTGAATAACATCCTTTTCACAGCAGCATCCCCACCAAATGAGGATCGCAGTCTCTCTCCTGACTCTCTGTCTTTCTGACACACAAGCAAGCCCACCCCACATGCAAATCCACAAGTACTCTCTGCATTCATTCACATACACAAGCTGCATACACACACACTGTGAGACCAATGAGTGGAACAGCAGCCCATCCATTCCATTTCATGGTGAATTCTGCTGGCTGTGAATTCTGTGTGTTCACGCTGGTAACTACTTTTTATGCAATTTTAGTGTTTTTTGTCCTTGCAGCAAGTTTGTGTGTGTATGTGTGTGTGTGTGCATGTGCACGCCTGCTGAGTGTATTTACTTACATCACACTGTCTCAGTATGCATATGTACACACAGCTGCCTCTGTAACACAGCTCTGCTCTGTGTGATCCAAACGGAGCTTCAGAGCGTTGATATACTTTCATAGCAACACATGGGGATTGCGGGCTGTCAAGAGACCCCAACAAAGCCAGCACCAGACCTTCTTTGGTAGGTGGATGTGTTGTTTGAATAGAGCAAACAGCCACTGCTGAAACCAACACCATCCTTAAAACTGTGTGTGTGTGTTTGTGTGTGTGCATATTCATCCACAAGTTCTAGTGTTTGCCCTCACAGCAGCAAGGATCTCTGCCATGTCAATAACAATGAGAGCAGCCAAGATTTTAATGGAAATATAATCTTGTGCCTATTTGTTCTTCCTTTGGCACTCACTGTATTTAGCTTGGAAGCGAGAGGTGAAAAAGGAAGTTGCATTTGATCAACTGAAGGACACCTTGTTAGTGGGGAAAAAACTGGAATGCAATAAGAAAGAGGGATAAGAAGAAGAAAGGGGCATTCAAGGAGGCAAGGATTTAAAAGATTTTAAAAAAGGAGCTGGGGCAAAAAAAAGTTCCCACACAAAGTTCTGCAGTTCATCTCTGGCTCTCTTGACATTATATGTCATCCTATAGCATCCTTTCCACCTTTACCTCTCCACTAATGCTTTTATTATGGCATCGCACCCTTCTCTTTCAAGCACTTATATGACACAGACGCACACACTTGCAGCCAGAACCAATGATCTTTTCCTTGGCCTGTGCAAGACCAAAGACCTCTCTGCTAGGAGATAACGAGTTCCCCCAGAAGAGTGAGCGAGACGGGGTAGAAGTGAGATACAGAGAGATGAGGCCACTGATAGGAGGGAGAAAAATAACACTCAGCAGTGCATGACTCCCCTAGTCTTCTTGTGACTAATATTGTTGTCCTTAAGGTGGCACGGGGTATTCTTTCTTTAGTTTATCTTCCTCCCTTTGAACCTCTCAACCCGAGGATACACCCGGCTTCTCTGTGTTCAGTAGTGTGTGCCTGCATGTGTGTCTGTGTGTGGCGTTCCCATCAGGGCAGCTCTGTTGTGGTAAAATCCTAATTGAAATAATTGAATTAATAAAAATAGATTCAAATACACATTTTACCAAATGCTGCCAAATGATTTACTTCTACATGTAGTCTATTAAATGAATTGTTTCAGTACAGTGGTTGCATTAATGACATGCACCAGCACATATTGCACCTGCAGTTCTCAATGGCAAACCAAGAGTTGAGTTAAGTGTGTCAATCCGGCTGTTAGCATTAGTGAACTTTGGATATCTTACACAATCAGTGACCCCTTTATCAGGTACACCTGTAAAATTGAATGGAGTCCAAATCAACAACATAGCCCTATATTCTACCTTTACAAGGAAAATACTGTTCATTATTTTATTGACACTGCCAGAGAGGTCATAGCTTGTTTGCAGTGGTGGAAAATTTCAATTTCAAACACATTTCAATATAATATAGTCCAGTTCAACACCAATACAAACTGTACCATCAACTGTACCAATAACATCTTTTTCAATTCAATTCAATTTTATTTATATAGCGCCATATCATAACAAAGTTATCTCAGGGCACTCAATCACATGGAGCCGGTCGAGACCAACTTCCACACACACAAAGACCCAACGTGTCCACCATGAGCAGCACTAGGCGACAACGGCAAGGAAAAACTCCCTTTTAACAGGTAGAAACCTCAAGCAGAACCAGGCTCTAGGTGGGCGCTCATCTGCCTCGACCGTGTGGGTTGAACGGGGGGGCATTCTTAAATGTTTAAAAATGTTTTGCTTGCTTTAACATTAATATGTATGTCCAAATAAAATATATGTATAAGAGAAAGCGTGTGTTTATGTGAGAGAGAATAGTGGAAATGGAAGCAACTCATTTAGAAGCTACAATAGATAGAAGCAGGCTCCAAAAAAATTCTCGCTCCAGTTGACTCCCATTCAACAGCAATTGCAATTGCTAAATTCAGGCCCTCTGGGAGCACAGAGCAGACAGTACAATGCTCCAGACAGACTCTTCTGCTGTGTTTGGGGTAAAGGACATACTTTATTTCATACTATTTTATATATGATGTTTCTGGATTAATATTACTGCTGTAGATGTTAATGGTTGTGCTCATTTTAACTAACTTTATATACTGTTGGGTGGTTTAATCTACAGCAATTTTCTCATATTCCCCAAGACCGTCATATGTTTACACTATTTGAGAATCTTTTATCTTTTTTATTTTAGAGAAAATATGCATCTTGTTGAGATATATATCATACACTGTGTCATAGCCTTAAAATAAAGAGATATTTTTATAAGCCTTATCAACCAGCCTTAGTGTGGAAGTGAAAATACATGTATGGCTTTGAAAGTGCATTTTTGTGAGTGAAAACATATTTCTGTGAATGTATGTAAAAGCAGAATGCATGTAAGAGAGAGAAAATATGTCTGTGAAAGGAGAATGCATGTATGAGAGGCCCAGAATGAATTATTGCTTTTACAGCCCTTCATATTCATAGATATACTGTATCATCCCTTATTTTAAGAGGAACCTTAGTTCTTGTCTTGTGGCAGCTTTAGTATGAGAGCTCTGCTAACAATTGAGAATAGAACAAAAAGGTGGTGAGATTGTAATTTTCCACTCACGGCAGATACAGGATGTTTCAGATATGTTCTATTGCGTAAAATATTAATATACGGCTGGGACAAGCAGTGTGAAGCTGGATGATACAGTTGAACAAAATGAGAAAAGATCCAGCCTGCTGCGAGGGTGCACACTTGAGAACGAATGTGAGAATTCAAAGCTTTTAAGTGTAAAATTGTAAATGCTCACATTAAATCACAGCCAGATGATAAGTTAAGTTGTAACTTTTTAAATGATAAAAGGACCCATCTCTTTGATTGCACAGACATGAGCCTGGCAAAGTAAAACCTTGATTTGAGCTGTATTTGAGGTCACATCGCCACTCTCTTCTTTCATGCATCTCCTGTACTTTAAGGGTAAATGGGTAAGTCTATAATTGGTCCTTGGGGGTGAATAAATGTAGTTTTAAGTAAGTATTGCACCAGTATTAATCTTATTCCCTTATACTTTAGTTTGGTTTAATAGGCACTGCTCACCACCATTTCTAGAGTCTCAGTTGCACACTTTCAGGTCAACCAGGGGAACAGAGTTTTTCTTTTGTCTTGGTTAAGTTGTTTTTTTCCTCTAAAATTACTTACACCTCTGAGATGGCAGGTCCAAGGGAAATCACATTCTGTGGATTAGTTTCAAATCTCCCCCACTCCTCAGGCAATAAAAATTACATAGATCAGCCAGATGGTAGCAGAAAAAAAACCTAGGCAAGGTGACCATTTTTATTGCATTAATACAGCCTATCATCGAAATTGGCCAACATTCAGTGTCACTCTTAAGCTTTGGAGAGTTGTTAAGAAACTCAGGGTCAAAGTCACAGATGCCTAGAGGCATGAATGCACACCTCTGTCAGTTTACAGGGCTGCTGATAAGAGACTTCACAGGCTGAAAAACAATCAAAAATAGGCATCAGCATCAGCTGGTCCACTGCTTGTAGATGTAACAAGTGTTATTTTTAGGGTTATTCCCAGTACTTGTGAGTGGTTAGGCGATGAGATGGCAGACATCATAGAGGCAATTCGTAGGAGAGACCTTTCAGATTTAGTTGAACTGATGGGATTGAACAAGACAGCACCTCTAACCAGTAGCTGACATTTTGAACATACAAAAATGATTGAAACATGATTAGCAACATGGACTTGAAATCCACAGATCCGCAGCTTGAATGTGCTTGAAGCAGAGCTGTTTTGGCTTTTTAGAAGAATCAGAGGTATACATTTAGTAAATTATGTCAATTTTTTTATTAAATCTCAAACATTCTTTCAAATCTTTTTCATTCGGTTGTTAAACTTTGTGCCCTGTAGATTGACTATAGCACCACCTGGGAACTCCTTGCTCTGCAAGAACCTCTGGTAATGATATTCATGCATTTAACTCACTTATCACATCTAAATTAAATGTGGGAAGTGTACGGCAGTGCAGGAAACTGAGAATATAAACTGCATTTACGGAGCTCTGAGTGGTGTACATAGTTCTTCACAGTATTTCCTCAAGCAATCATTCATTTTAATTGGGTAGCTATAGAGCCTTAATGAGCTTTAATGTTGTGAATAGCTCTGCTGGCTCGAGCACCTCTCAGCTGTCATGTGAGCATGGGGCAAGGTTTATCTTCCACTTCAAACTGTTTATGTCACCTTGAGAGAGAGCTTTCATATTCATATTTTAATTTCATAATGTCCTGAAAGGGTAAATCAGCACTGAGTCACAGCGGGCATAAATGCTGCTGCACCATTTTCTCTGTGTTAGATACAATCTCAAGCATGCTGGGTGTTATCAGAGGAGGCCTTTTGGCTTTGACTGCTGATAGGAACACTTGATGTGACATCATTCACAGGAATGTGGCCACAAGTGAAACATACTGGAAAATTCAGCCCATAGAAAACAGTGTAGCAGGGCAGATTTTCTCTTAAAGCACAGAGGGATATGGTGCCTGGCTATGCTGTTCTTTGATTGTAGAAAGGAGCTGGTATACTATAATATAATAATATTTTCTGCCAATACTGTATGATATATGTTATAGTATCTTACTACTGCTGTAAAAGTCTAAAGTTGAATCAGAAACACCCCAGTGTCATTTAACGCTACATACTCCCTGATAAAGGTTACGCATTTTCTGTCCTGGATTTGTGGTTATTGCAAAGACTGGGGTCAAATCCCCGTTTTCCATTAGATTTAAATAGCAGTCATTACAGGACTTTAATATGAAATTTAAATGTTCTGATATTTGTATAAGGTCATTACTAATGTTGCTTCAGAATCAGAGTATAACTTGTAGTTGGTGTCAGAGAGTGGCAAGGGACCAGAGTACCTTCCTGCTGCTGCGTATGAATCTTTGGGATAGATCTCAATTTTCCATCAGCACAGTACGTCATGCTTTAGCAACCTATTTCTATTTTAAACCGTGATGGTCTCTGTCCTCAGCTGAGCTGTTTCAGCATCCTCGAAAATTAATTTACTCAACGTATGTGGCTATTTAAAGAGGTGACATTTTAAATGCTCCCTGTGTTCAACTTACAGTATTTTTGTAGCTCCTATGTTCCTACTGCAGGGCTTTTATTGTGGAGCAGCAAAAAGTGTGTTGACTTTGTCACTGAGGTGAGTGACTGGTGGCAAACTTTAAACAATTTCAGCAAGTTTTTTGTCAGCAGATCAGTTTTGGATATGCAAGGAAGGAGTGGACAGTAATACAATTCAGTTGCAAATTCAACATAAATGACATAAATGATGAGATGTTAAGAAAAGCAGATCGGGTAAAGTTTTGCAGAGCTAGTTTTATTCACACTGCAGAATGTGCTAATATAGCACAGTCTGCTTTAAAGGCAATGGCAGCATTTGTGATATTTTTAACTACAATTTTCAGCCATGAATTGTTGTAATTTAGTGAACAATTTTTGCTCTGTGTAGATGACAAAGATAATGGCAAAACACAGTGTTAATGCAGCGACCTGCAGACCAGCCTGACCTGACGGTGGTTATTTCAGGACGTTATATTTCCACACATATTTCCTCATAATGAAAATACATATCACCTCAACTCTACAATACATGTATAAATCATTTAAAACCATGTGGCATGCTTTCCTTTTTTGTCTGCATAAAAACACATTTCCACTAATTTCTCTTCAACTAAACATAGTATACCCTAACAACAGAGCGTGTCCAATATGATCATTTCTATTTCACATACTCCATGCATTCACATGTGCATTTGATACCCCTTAAAAATGTTGGTCTACGGTGTTTAAAATGTAATTCACAAACCATTGTGACACTTGCACACACCATTATTATCACCATCATCTGATGTACACAATATAGACCACAACGTGAAGAAAGTGGACATCATACAAATATAAGAAGAGAGAGGAGACGTAGACCCCTACAGATTTAGTCCAGATATTGAGACTTTCCCTCCCTCTCAGATTGTTTGATTCTGGCTATGTTTTTTGCACTCTGTACGTGATGTGCAGTCTCAATCTGAGTAGTTTTGTTAATAAAGGAGGAAGTGCTGTGTCTGCACAGGCCTTTGATACTAGCTGAAGGCAACTCCCTCTCTTGGGCGAGGCATTAATAATATAGAGGAAGATCCAAGTGGAGAGGGAGCAAAACTGTTTAGGCTGTGAGCAGATCTGTGGTGATACCGCCCACTGTAAGGCAACCTTACTTACTGTACCCCTGTCACCAAGCAGCCCCAGTCCAGTCCTCAATCTCTCGCTCTGTGCTCAGAGCAGCTGGAAGTAATAAACTGTGCAATCTTTTTAGACAGTTTTGGAAAATGGCAATTTGGTATAGTAATTTTGAAAAGAGGTGTGTTTTATCTATTTGTTTCCCTCAATTGTTTTTAGCACACTTTCTCAACAGACAAGATTTGCAAATATTTGAAAACCAGACTACGAGTCCACAACTCAGACCAACATTAGGTAAAAAGTGCTTCAAATACTGATATTTGTCTTGAAGCACCTATCATTCTGTGTTCATAATAATGCAATATTGACTTTGGCTGTGATTTGAATTGGTAAATAGAGTCATACATGGGGTCAAATCATAACAAATACCCAGTGACTTAATATTGATGTTTGTACATTAAAGTAATTTGGTCTAGCTATTATTCACATTCCCAAATTGTGTTTATAATAAGGTGCAAGAGGGACAAGTCATTCATTAGGCTGATGGACTGTTAGACAACAGCTCGTGTACACATCACCGCTGTGGGAGATTTAAGCTACTTACAGTAAAACTCAGGAAAGTGGGCCACTTGTTTTAAAAATGTGACACAGGACCCCTAGAGTTTAGATTTCACGTAGCAGCATGTGGTCCCCTTTAGCTCCAGAAACCTCCCAGCCTGCTACATGCCAGAGTCCATGCTTCTGAAATTAAGTGCACACAAAAGAGATTTCTAGGTTACCATATTTCATTTTTTCTCCACTTTATTTTTTAATTGTTTGTGATCTGTTAACCTTATGTAAGTCAACTAATGGAAGATGTGATGTGTTTGATTAAGACTTGGAGTTAGACTTAGAGTCTGACAGGGATGTGGCTGAAGTTTCTAACGTCTTGTCATTTTGAATGTCCAGGGAGATTTTTCCTGCTACAGAGAAATGAGAATATGGACTTTCAAAGCATTTGTATGTTTTCTCAGAGAGAAGGGGCTGTAATTGTAGAGGTATTACACTGAGGCAAGAGAGGAGGAAAACGTCTATTTTCCTTTGATAGACTTATTGTTTCATTTTTTCTTGGAAGTTCTATTTCATTGTAATGCCTGTATAGAATAAGGTTATTAAGACTATCTTTCTCATTGTTTTGTACGTTGTGTGAATGTGGATCCATTTTACTGAGCATGAGCTCTTATCTGCTTCTTTCGAACGTGTTTTGCATTTCTTCGAGTCTTGTCTCGCAGCTACAAAATTAGTAAGTGAAACAGAATCTTTTTGGGTGAGGCTTTGCAAAACCAAAAGCTGGGAATATGTCAAACAGTGTCTAGAACCCTAGAAGTTTGCATATTTTTCATCTGCTTGTCTTTGTGAGTATGCAGGTACACCTTTTCTTATGCACACTTGCATGTGCATACCAAATCACTGTGTTGTACCAGTGTAGCTGTGTTGTACAGGCTCTCTGATATGCCAGTCATGGTTGAGATAGTTTGAGACTTCAAAGTGGCTAAAAGTAGCTCAGAGTCAGCCTCAGTCTTTAGGCAGGCAGGTTCAGGTTTACCTGACAAGCCTCTTAAAACACTTAATCCTGTTAATTCACAATGTAAGTCTGTTTGCTGCACAGTTCTCATCCACAACTAGGAGCTCAGCCCCTACCGAGTTTGTCTGAGACAAGCTAAGCTGGAAAGTCTTCACAAAGAACATTACCTGTGTGTGTGTGTGTGTAAAAAGACAGGGACCTCACAGATTATTTTTGGAAAGGCACATTTGTGAATGTGGCTTTGTGTGAATTTTTTTTATTTTTACATATTGTGTATCAGAAATTGATTTGGAAAAACAGAAACAAATGCAGGTGCGTGCTTGTGTTTTTATGTGTTTTCCTTGCCCAAGTCCACCCAAGATGCAGCTCCCCTCTCTCCACAAAGGGTATTTCTTAGCTGTATCACAGCTGCCCCTGCCATGAGTTATGGAGCTCTGTGATTCATTGAGCGATTCTGATGAGGTTATGAGCGAGCCAAGGACGAAGTTATCTCTCCTCTGCCCAACAGCAACACTGAGTTTATTAGCCTTCGAAGCAATAGACCTCTTTTATTTTTATCTAATTCTTCGTTCCTGCACATCACATAGCCACTTCATACACGACATGCATTGGTTGGCAGAATATATAACGTTGTGGTGAGACGGGGGGGAAATGTAAAGAGAAAAAATCCATTACACTGCCGCTTTGACTCATGAAGCCCATATAGTGTAATTCATCTTGAAGCTTGTTCAGCTCGAAATGGCCTTATTTACAGAGTTCCATTACAACAATAAGAGCAGAGGGAGAGACGGTGTGTGTGTTTGTGATTTGTGGGGAATCATGTCCAGGGCGTGTAATTGAATGACTGGAATGGCTGAACCTAGGGCAGAGAGGAAGAGACAGAGGAAGAATCCTACATGGGAGCCGGAGGCTGATGGATGGATGCAAAATAATGTTTTCAATCTGTCTGTAGTGGTAGATGAGTATCCTAACCATGCTACATATGCAGACATTGCAAGTCACACACACTCAAAAGCCTGTGCTATCCTCAACAAGTTGTCATATCTAAACATCAAAATAGTTTTATTTCAGACGCCCCAGCAGTTATGGGATGGCACAAGTATGCTACAGTCTTATTATCCTACATGGAGTCTCTCTTATTCTCTTTGTCGGCCTTTACCTCACGGGTCACATTGCCCACACATTGTCCGGTCTTGACTACCCTTCTGTGGTCTAAGCTGAAGGCTCTGCAGGAGAGAGAGAGTGAAGAATTTGAGTTAAAGGTGCTTTGTCCATTGTTGGAGGTCACACGTTTGTTTCTTCAGGTCAAACTGTTGTTTTTTTACAGGTTATAATGGGAAGGTTGGGAAACATTGTTTTACTGGGACTAGTTTGCAACTTCTGTTCTTATCTTCTGTAAGGATTATATGGCTTTATGAATACAATAAAAACGATAACTTCAGCCTATCAGAAGGAAGCAACGTTTACATAAAAACATTTTTAGAATGCATGCAAGACCCTGTGTCTGTGTAAAGCATAACTAACATCAACTTAGGTTATTGGATAGCCACACCGTGGAGAGGAGAAGAGTAAGAGGTGTAAGAGCGGTACGAGAAGAGAGTGAACAAACGGGGAGCTGGAGTTTTGTTAACCTGGTCAGTGGTGTCATCCAGGAGATGTCCGGTCACAGTTACAGGAAGTGATTGGAGGAGAGGGACAACTGTAAGCCTAACAACTTACATTTCAAAATAAAGGTTTAACTGGTGGAATACAATAATTAGTGATATAAGCACTGCAAGTACTGGAATCTAATTAGTTTCCTCCTCAAGTTAAAAATTGAGATATGGAAATATAGCAAACCAGACAGGACATAAACGAGCCGCCAGTTTAACCAGATTATCTACAACTCTATTAAACTGAAAATGGTTAAACTGAAAATGAGCATAATGTCAATAATAGTCCCTCATTGCACAGGAGAGCTGTGTTAACACAATTATAACAGGCAGTGTAACGAAATATATTCATAACTGTTGACTGCGATGGCCACAGCTATGAAAATAAGACTCCAGTAGAGATAGACTGCAATTGTCCTTCATTGTGGAGTTGTAGTTGTAGTCATCATGGTGTACAGCAGTCCCACCATAGGGGCCTCAGGTGCAGGCAATATTATGTCATAACCCCTTAAGGCAGAAGTACACTGTAAAAAAAAAAACGTAAAAAAACGGTATTATGTCTGGCAGCAAAAGTTACCAAACAGTTACCCTAATATTACAGTAAAAAACAATACTTAATTTAACAGTCAATTACAATAAAATTACATCTTTTT
>JAVQJD010019154.1:0-38718 GCA_036023655.1 Nannoperca australis
CATCAAACTTGTAAGGGCTGGAGATGAATCACAAGTGCTATAGATATATATAGTGTTATAGTGCTGTACATTGCTGCCAATAGCAGAATCGAAAAGACTATTAAATCTAAGAACAGATGACTCTTTGTACATTACCAAATACAATACATTCAAACCAAAATACAATTCCATTATGATAAAGTCCAATATGCTATACTTTATAGGAACAATGTGTCATTTAATTACTGTTGTATTCCCGGAACAAATGAGTCTTTAGTCTTTTCTTGAAAGTGGCCATAGAGGTTGTTTCTCTGATGGATGTGGGGAGATGGTTCCACCACTGGAATAGCCAGTCAGGCAGCTCCCTCTTACAGACTCGACATGCTTTGTCGGCCAAATAGCTGCAGATAAGGGTAGATCAGAGCACAGTATACACTAAGGGCGATGGTTGACCACAGACAGGGTACCAACGCTACTAAAATTTATTTTGTGGTCCACAGCTGTATATTCACAAGTGGTATTAGGCTCTAGTTTTGAAACTTTTTACGTTTTAAATATTTATTCTATGCTATGCTTGTCTTTTTGACCAAACCTCTCCTGACAAAGGGGTTTTATAACCCAGTCTCAGTGAGGCGTTTACATGATTTAATTTAGAATTTAGAAAAACGGGAAGAAGTGCAGTGAGCCCACACCATACTGGATACGCCGCTGAACAGATGGGGTTTGCGACATTAAGATCAATTTTGTGGTTCGGTGGTCAAAAATAATTGAATTTCACCTCACTCCATCAAACAAAATCTGAGTTCAAATCCCCCTTTGCTCCCATTCACAGTGTAGGCTACTTCAGCCCATACATCTCCCATCCATCCATCCATCCCGCAAAACGTGCTCTCCCACTTAGCCGCGTGCGCGCTGCAGGTGTGGTGACAGTGACAACGCGGAAGTGTGTTGTCAACAGCGCAGGGAGCCGCCGGAGTAAACTGTCCTCGGTCAGACACGATGTCCAACAACGACGACATACGTTACTGTCAGACATGCTCCTACATCTTTCTCAAATTCCTCCTGTTCGTCTATGCCATCGTCTGGTGGGTGAGTAAAGTCGTTATTACGGTTTGTTAAAGCAGAGCAAGCGCTTTGTTCGCACAGGTAGCCTATCTCGGCTTGAGGGTGTAGATAGTGTTTGTGTGTGTTTCAACTGTGACTATATATGCTGCTGTTCAGCTCCCAGTAGATCTTGTTATAGCGAGAAAAACAAGGAGATACTCGTGTCCCCCCTTTTTGCAGCGTTCGGGCTTTGAAGCGACAGGTGTTGTAATGTGTTGTAACATGTAATGTTATCCAGCTGGCTGTGTGTCACTTTTTTAACCGTCCGTCTGCTGTTATGTGGCCACACCCTCCTCTGTGCACCTTTTTCCCTGCACTTACCTGCCTGTTCGCTACTGGTGACACACAACGAGGGAGCAGATAAGGAGAAAAAAGAAAGAGGAAGTTCAGCATTATTTTTCTTCTTCTTTTAGAAAATTCCACAAGTTGCATGTTGACTGCTCCACAACATGAGTCATGTCTTGGTCACCAGTATGGCAGATCAGCATGTTTTCAGTCAATTACAGGAAGTCAAATGGCAGCATTAAATCCCCCTAAATGACAGTGTGCGTCCAGTAATTGTATTGTACAGATGTACAGAAGTTAGCTATAGCTTAAGATTTTATAGATGTGTCTGGTAATGTACTTGATTTTTAACTGAAAGACTGCCACACTGTCATCTCAGACCATGACAGGAGTATAGTGAACAGTGTAAGCCTTAGCCTACAGCTCATTGAAAGACACAGATTAACCGGTTTGGGGCTCATCACTGTATTTTGGGTAATGACAGTGAGACATGTGAAATTATGATATTAAAGCATGATTCAAGTGCTACAGTTTTGTTAAGTGGAGTACAGTAAAGGTAAGATGTGTTTCCTAGATGAAGGCTGAGGGACAGAAAGCCAGGCTTTATCATTATTTGCCCCTGACTTAAGTGTGCAACGCCTTCTTTTCTCCACATTTGATGGTTTTTGACCTTCTTGCATTTTAGCGTCGTGTCTGTGTATGGCGATCTTCTCAAAAGTTAGTTTTCTTTGAGATTTACCACAATGTATGCATTAAGGTCACTACTACTGCTACTGCTGCTGCTGAATGTGGAAATGAGAAACTGTTTGCAAACAAGTTTGGCGTATCAACCTAAAGGCGATGAAATGTCAGTTTTGTGTTCACAACTTGTTTCTGCCGCCCCCCAGTTGCCAAATAATATTTGTGAATGCAGGTTTTTTCTGTTGTGAGGAGTGGTGAAGTTTCTTGTTTAGAGCTCTTTGTCCAACCCACTCACTAGTCAGTTTATAAACTAAAATAATACATTATCCTAGTGCTAGAGGCAACTTTATAACAATACCTTATCAAAACCCTTGGTAGTCCAACAGTCACACATCTTAAGCTGCAAGTGAACATTGTGTAACTCTTTGACCGATTTGCTTAAATATGTTCTAACTGCTGTCGTTTGTCAAAAACAAGTAACTTGTAATTTACTTGCATCAGTTTAGTTTTTTAAAGGCAGTAACTTGATGTCATGTCATTTGACTCCTGGAGAAGACACTTGTTTCAACAAATGTCTTTTTACTTTGATACAACGGAAACAAGCTACTCTGATTTATAGAATAAATCTTTTGTGCGACAAACCTGCAGCTGCTCCCTCTCACAGACTACATGACGGATTGTTTATTTGTGCAGACAGATGGCTGATTGACACAACACTTACTGAACAAAGTAAACTTTTTTTTTTCCCTCTGTGTGACATTTCTGAACCGTTTATTCATGGAAAGAGAACGAGCGAGCAGGAAAGAGTGGGATGGTGGAGCAGAAAGGAGCAGAGGAGTCAGTAATCGGCTTATTATGGAGAATGAATGCTGCCTTGGTAGGGGAGGTGAAACAGATTAACGAGTTATATTAACTTTGTCCCTACAGCTTGTTGATTCAGTCATGTTAAAAAGACATTCTCCCCACACGCTGTCTCTGAAGAATTTGGTTTATCTGAACACGATACAGTCACAAATAAAGATCCATTCAGATGATATTGTCACGTCCTCAAGGATTCTTAGATGGTTGCAAATGTCCACACACTCTGTATTAAAGTGGTAAAATCATCATAATTTTATAAAACAGGTGTTTGGGAGTAATTTAAACTTTTTGTTGTTGACTGCATGGTGTAATCAGTAATATTTCCCCACATTTCTTGTAATTAGTTACGGAAACGTCTGTTACTTGGCAGCATTGTGGAGCAGCACTGGCCAAGTTCTTTGGTAGTGATTTTATTGGGAGGTTTGTGTAGCCCAAACACATTCCTGTTGCGTGTTTTAAACCTTTGCTTTCTCAAAAAAAGCTTTAAGAGTATTATTGGCTTTTACTGTATGGTTTTTATTTATTCCTCTTTTTCTTTTTTTTTTTTTAAATGGCCTGTTCTTCACACACACATTCAGTGTCCCACAGGACAGGATGTCCGTTTGCTGGAGATCAGCATCTAACAGCCAAGCGAAATGGCATATGTTGGAGGAACAATGTACAGGAGACAAGTTATTTCCTGCTCAAAGTGGAAAACTAAAAAGCCAGTGGCATAATATAATACAGCTTCATACTGTATAAATAAAGGTGAAACCAAAACTAAGGTATTTGTAAGATGATTATTACAAAGGTTTGTCTTTGAAAGTCATTCTGAGATAAATTGTTATGCACATGTATTTAAGTAATATTATGCAAACAGTGCATCTGATAGGCAGAGCCGAGTTGGAAAGTAAAAATAAAGCTATTATTTTGATTACTGAGACATATCTGGAGGTCTGTAAAATGACTTCATCAGCAGTTATGATTACCATCTGTAATTTGTTTACTTCTGTCAGAGGACTTTTGACACCATGAAGAAGAAGCAACTGGAGTTTCTGAATTTTGAAGATAACCTTTAACTGTGTTCCCAGCTCTGTCCTTCTTGTTCCTGTGGGTTGGTTTCAATCTGCTGTTTGAGGTTATCTGTTTTTCTTAACCTTTATTTACCCAGTGAAGGTTAACTAAGCACAGTGGCTCATACCGATACACAATAAAACGCACACACAGATTGGGACTAACCAGTTTAATACCGTACCAGGTCTTTGAACTTTGACCACAGCAGCTGTAATTGCACTCCAAGTTGGGACTATGTACCTTACTGACTCATTCCAGCTACTTTTACTGGCTATGTCTATCAAATAAACAAGTCCCTGTTTGCTTCATGTGGAAATCACAAGGTTTATTTGGCTTCAGAGCAGTCTGAAGTCCAACGCGCATACATCAAGACAACCACCTCTACAATTTTCACACCAGTGTTGGCCAAGCACCACGACACTGTTTTGTTCACACTCACAAATGTGAAATGAATTACTTCCTCTTTATATTGGTGCGTGTGAAATTGTAAAGCATCCAACAACTAAATTGAGATAGGAAAAAACATTAACAGATTTTATAACAAAGTAAGATTTAAAAGCTTTCCTCAAAACCAATTTGTAAATAAATTTAGAAAGCATTGTCATTTAAAGTCCATCATTTCAATGCTTATATAATTGATTCATAAATAGTTTTTGATTATTTTCTAGTATTATATCAGTTATTCTAGTTCACCACTGACGTCCCCTAACAACAAAGTCCCAGTCCCAGTGAGTCCTTGTATGAGTGCACTGTATCTGCAGTTTCGAGCCTGGTATCAGTACTTCATTTGAGTTGAGCACTGTATGCCCCCACAGCAGTTAGCCAAGCACACTAATAGCACTGTGAAGTTGTTTTCGCAGAGTGTAATAGGTTATATAAAACAACTTAACCTTGGCCTAATGCCCTGATATTGTCACCAAGTTATCTGCAGCTAAGTGCATGCTGATAAACAGAGTGCTGCCTGTGTTGTTATATGATCTCCGCTATTTTAGGTAAGATTTGTTTACACAAACCAGAGTGATTCGCGGACCGACATGACCCTTTGTGAAGATGATCACTCATGATCATCTTTACAAAGAAATTTTGAGTTGCCCTGTTTATTTCTGTAAGTGCCCTCTTCTCCTCCCGGCTGATGGAAGGGAGTTCAGGGTGGGCGGGCGACCAGCCAGCGGGGAGACACCATAACAGACAGCAAGCAGGGACTTGTAAGGAAAAAATCATGGTGGATTATAAACAGTGCTTGAACCTTCAGAGCTCACAGATGACTACTAATGTAAAACCACTTGCTTTCTGTCTTTCCTCACTACTCGTCTTCTCTGGCATGTTGTCTGTCTTCATTTGGAAAGGATGAGGATATATAGTTTGTGGGGAGGCAGGCAGCAATTAGCAACAAAGGTGTGAAAGAATGAGATGTTTATTTGAAACATGCTGGGATCTAACTGTCATCCACAGCTAAGCTCTGTGCACGCTTGTGTTTGTGTATCTGTTTTCTTGGAAGTCCACTTTGCTTCTGTGGAAATATGAGACTGAATCAAAAAGATTGGCTCCAGCTTTTAGCCGTTTCTCTGTTGAATGACTGCTGGTGTGAATTGAAAACCAACACTGCTACAGGTGTGAAGACAACTAAATTGTATTTCACTGTTTTAAAACTATTTAAAATGTGTTTGAACTGGTGTATTACCTGTGTCTTGTACATTGGGCTGGCTCAAGTTAAAGAAACACTGTTTTATTATAGCCTGGGCTTCATTTTTGTATCGGCAGCTTCGATTCCATCGGTTATGATTACAACAATTTTACTCTCCACAGTAATTGCTGAGATCTTGAAGCACAGATCCTTGTGTTTAGTGCTAATTAGTTAATGCTAGCATGCTAACTAAGATGATGAGCATGATAAACATTACACCTGCTTAACATCAACATGTTAATATTGTCTTTTTGCCGTTAACGTTTATCTTAAAGCGTCGCGGTGCCTAAGCACATCCTCACTGCACAGGGCTGAAGCCTCTGTATTCACACATACAGATTCAAAGAAGTACACAGTCTCTGGAAGCAAGATAGATTAGTATTACAATCCTGTATCTGTGCTGGAAGCGACCCCCACTCTTCTTGTGGAGCGGAATAGTAAACGACTTTATGCTTCTGTTTCTGCTGTCATATGACAAGCGTGAATGGCTCTCGCTTGGTTGAGGCTCTCACTGCATCAGAAGACATTTGCATAAAGTTGAACTGTACTCAACTTCCCCGCCCCTGGGCAAATGTTTTTAATCTGTAGCTCAGCGGGTATTCACAAGGAATCGCAGCATATTGCTCTCCCAGCCTTTGAGTCCATATGTGTGAACAGCCAGTCTTGTTAGAAACCTCATTACCCTCAGTCAGCTTGTTTCCAACCTGTCTGACCCCTCGCATCTGTTGCCCCTTTGGTCCTATTTTTTTGTGGCGATGTCTCTGTGTTCCCAGATCCGAGCAGTTGCTTTTGTGTGTACATTGTTATCATGACTACTTTGAAATAATGGTTTGAACTACAAAAATACAACCAAAGTTGTAATAAACCATAGTTTTCCTTTAAAGAGTGTATTTTCGTCTTGTCACGTGTGCAAGTCCCAATTGTTAGTGCTGCATTGTGTTTAGCATCCGTCAGGTGAGTGTATAGATGTGTGATTGTACACGTAATGCAGCAGACTACTTCAGCTGCCTCATCACATTACAGGCCTACATTTGCTTATGTGCTATGTGGCTGTAATTTAATCTGTGTAAGTGGCTTTTTTAATTTTAGACTTGCCTTGAGCTCATTGTAGGGACAGACTGTTAACTGCTGTGCTGTTGATGGACAGACTGTTTTACCAGCAATCATAATTGCTGCTTGCATAATTGGCTGCAGATGCTATTTTAGTGCAGATTGCAGATGCAGCTTCAATGTATGTGACATGTGATGGGTAAAAAAAGGCACAAAACCCTGGACTGGATAGTCTGCAAATAGTTTTTGACTGAATAAATAAGCTTTCGTTGTTGTGCAGTGAGCTCATGTCTGTCTAAACTCTTGATAGTTTTAACAAGGTTTGTGTGAAACATTTATTAGCTTTGTCAGATGGTGCCCCTTAAATTAAAAGGTTTATTATGATATAATTAAATTGACCTTTTGAGAAAGGATCAAATTAACTATTTTAATTTCTCCATGAGCCTTAATGTGATGCGTTCTTCACTTAGTAAAGAGCGGTTTATATTACTGAATATCTCCCCATGCAACCCGGGCTTATTAAAACACATGCGTATATCAAATGGGGGGGACATTAATGTGCAGCCACTTGTGGCTGACCTGTTCACATATAGTATGTTGGAGCGAATGAGCAAATCTATTAGCATAAATCCATTAGCAGCTATACAGTACCAATTGAGGCAACTTTTATGTTCGGAAGCATGAAACCAAAGTAGGCAGTTGATCTGTGTACACTGCTATTTGAACACTAGTAATTTACCGTATTGTGGTTGTGAAAGTTGTTCCATGCTGTTCTTATGATGTACATACACCTTGTGAACTACAGAGATATTTCTTTACTGTGGCCTCACAGCAAGAGTCTCCAGTCATCAGTCCATAAACCTATGATACACTGTTTGAACCCAACTCTCGACCAAAGAATTCCGAGAAAGAAATCAAGCCTCTTGTAACCTTGATCAATATAGTTCTGTATTGAAAAATGGATAGATGCATGAAAGCCTAAAACCAGAGGATTGAAAGTGTTTGAGAGTTGTTTGGGTGTTTATGTTTGAGAGTAAGCTGCAAAGACAAAGATGCAGTGAGGCTGTGCATTTGTGTGCAACAGAGAGCACAACTGAGTCATGATTTTAATCATGAAAAGCACCACCATGTTATTGCAGGAAAACAAGCTGAATAGCAATATCATCTAGCCAGCATAACTTAGCATAACTTTAGTTTGTTTTTAAGTTTTTGTTGATAATATTAAGTAATTTACTTAACTGTTTTATTTTAAATACCAAAACCTAATAGCCAGTCTAATAGAATTGAGGATTTCAAAATGATTCAGATTTAATAAAACAATCTCAGATTATCTGATCACCTTTGTCTCTATTTGTCTTGTCTTGTTGTCTTCAATATATGTTGAAAACCTGGTGACCCCGTGACTTTCTTCTGCCACTGCTTCCTTTATACATATCTTGAGTGGTGACTATTAAAGTAACATCTAATTGCAGAAATTGCGAGACTTTGGCTTTGGTCCACTGAGTGTCTTTTTGTTTAAGTCATATTTAAAGCTGCTAAAATTATATGAATTCAGGCACCTACCCATTTCCTATTATGTTTTAGCTGATAACTAACTCATCCCACCTGCTTCTCATTGTGTTTCCAGTTGATAGGTGGCTTTATCTTGGCCATTGGCATCTACGCCGAGGTGGAGAGACAACGCTACAAGACACTGCAAGGAGCTTTCTTGGCCCCGGCTGTAATCATGATCCTTCTGGGAATCATGATGTTTATTGTTTCATTCATTGGAGTCTTAGCTTCACTGCGCGATAATCTAACCCTGCTTAAAGTGGTGAGTGGTGTGCTGAGAACCAAGTGATCTAACAACAAAACAACCAAGTGGCTGCAAGGATGCTTAGAATGACTATGTAAATGTTTTATTCATTCTTTATTTTTACAGTGACCCACTTTTAGAGCAGTGCATGCTTTACCTGTGTTTATTTTCTTATTTATGAAGCAACATTAGTGATGAGCAAGAGTGTCTGTTTGTAAAGCACCATAAAACCTGTGAAAGAAATGAACAGTCCAAAGATAAACGTACAGCTGCAGTAAAACAGGGTACTTTTCTAAAACTGTGTCTTAGAATGCGTGAGTCAGTATTAATGGCCGCTTCTTCAGATGTTGCTTCACTATAAAGCAAAGGTCAAGTCACTATCCATTCAGCCCAATATCACAAATCACAAATTTGCCTCAAGTGGCTTTACAATCTGTACAGCCCTCTGTCCTTAGACCCTCGATTTGAACGAGGAAATATATAAATTTCTTGATGTGCCATGATGTGAATTTGTATATGAAGTATTGAATAGATTTAGCCATAACAAGTCATGTGAATATAATGCTTCCCTTATGCCGGCAGTACTACATAGGCAGGAATAAACCAGTGCTGCTGTTGATGTTGTTAAGCAGCCTTGTATGACTTCAAAACGAAGCAGATCCCAGGATGAGGAATGTTTCAAACTGTGATATGCCTGCGACACAAGTGCTCTTATTCATACAGTAAATTAAGAAAAGTAGAATGCAAACATTGGTGACAGTCGCTGTGCTACTGAGAAGAGCCAGCTGTGGAATGAATAATATTCACACCATAACTGTGTCTCTATGGGAAGTCACGGTACTATGCATCCAAACTGGTAAGAGATTTAGCTTAATGGCAGTGGTGAAAACCCAGCTTTCATTGTAAGTTATTGATAACTTTAACTCCAAAACAAAACCACAATATTATAAAGATAAATATATAAATTTGAAGTGTATAATGCTTCTTCCTCCCTGTTTTTTGTCTGGTCACAGTTCATGTACACACTGTCTGTGTGTCTGCTCCTGGAGCTGCTGGGAGGAATATTGGCGCTGTTGTTTCGCAACCAGGTGAGCCGTCCAAGGTGTTGATCAATAACACATCTTACCTCCTGTTGTGGGGGAACAGGATAACAACCAAACCTGTTATACAACAGAAAACTGATACTGACACGCTGTTTATCACCAGGAAATTATACAAACCACACTAACCAAGAAAAATATGTCTGCTTTAATATTGTTTAATATCTGTTATACTGATATTGCTAATATTGTTTGTACCACTGAAATGCAGCAAACACTGCATGTCTTTTAAAGGTACTGTATGTGTGAATGATGCTGGTATCATGAATGAATGGACCATGACCAACAAAAACGGCATGATTTACTGGGATAGAGTAAAGAAAAGTAATGTCATTATGATTCTCCTTTTTCAAACAAATAGACAAATGATGAACTAAACCATGAAAGTTAATAAATTGATATAGTATATCTTTCAATAAATGGAGACTACACTGACACCACACTGAAACCTTATTTGCTCATATTTCTAGCCAGGAAATACACAGGGACACTATAATCAGAATGGATCTGTTCAAAGAGTAGATAGGATTATCATTCATATGATATCAGTATGCTGATCAAAAGTTTTTGTCTTTGTGTTTCTGTATCTTTCTTCTCTCTGTCTTTCTCACTTTTAATATCTCTCTACTAATCCTTCTCTCACGTACTTTCTTTGTTTCTCCTATTGTCTCGCTTACTATCTCTGTCTGCACCTTTGGATCTCATTTCTCTCCCTGCAGTAAAATCCAATAACGTGCTGTGCGTACTAACACAGCGTGGTCTGTTGCTTTTATACAAGCAGCTTCCTCCGAAACTGGTTGCAATCATGAACAATGCTTTGTGTAAAGAGAAAGAAAGTAAGTAAAGATTATACCTTAATCTAGAGATGCTAAATCATTGCCTGACATACCAAGACTAGAGGTTATCAGTTTATATTTTTAATGTCAGAAATTGCTGACACATTGAACGTGTTAACCAGACCAGCATTCTAGACCACCTACCTGTGAATCCTGATTAGAAAACATGACTTGAACATTCTCATTTGCTGCGTTATTAGAACTACAGCGATCTCCGCTGCTGTAAAGCTGCAATTAATGTAAACTCAACAATTCCTACTGCTTGATAATGTCTGCTGCATCTTTCATGGCAACCAGTCAAAGCCTCTTATTGTGTGCAGCTTTTAGTCACCAGTGTTAGCGATGATGCTAATTCATTAGTCATCAAAGATTTTTTTAAAACATGGACATTTTTTCTGTACTTCTGTAAGGGAGGAATGGTTGAAGAGGAAC
This sequence comes from Nannoperca australis, assembly GCA_036023655.1. NCBI lineage: Eukaryota > Metazoa > Chordata > Actinopteri > Centrarchiformes > Percichthyidae > Nannoperca > Nannoperca australis. The sequence continues at coordinate 10,861 of JAVQJD010019154.1, forward strand.
TTTTGATGAAGAGCTTCAGGTGACAGAAGCATGTTGCAGTTTGGGCGAATCCTCAAAGTAAACACATTTCACTGTGCTGAGCATGTTGGGAAAACATCCAGCACCATGTCCTTATCACACACAAGGCAGGAAGTCAAACCCTCATTAAATGCATCGTATCAGGGGTAAAGGTTATGAAAATAAATGAGAAGCAAATGTAGTGGAGACGCTCTCCCCCACCATAATATAACCTTTAATCCAAAGCAAACTTTGACTACTTTTTATTAATTAATTAATAACTAATTTGGCGGAGTATTATGTGTTTCAGTTTCTAAAAAAAAAAAAAATTGACAGTGAGCACATGACAAATACTAAATGTGCCTACAATATACTGACCACCTTTTTTGTATTTATTAGTATCAGTGTTACTTGTCGTCATCCTCTAACACACATAACTGCTTAAAGCTGCTTCAGATTTGCATCCAAACAAGCGAGAGAGCTGCTGAACGCTTCATCATGGCTGCTGCTAAACGTTTTATTTGATATGTGCCTGCTGTATCTGGAGGTAGTGCAGTGTGCTGAATAACAACTTTAACATTAACTTTGTCTTGTTTTATCTTTGCATTTGTGTGATTTTTATGGAAGTCATTTGTAGATGTTGTAAACATGGGGGAAAAGAGCAAAATATATTTTTTTTAAAAATTAAAATGTTATCTCCATCTTATTTACATTAACATACATTAACGTTACATAACATTTTAGGGAACTAAAACAAGTTCCAATTTATGGTTATTAAAGTCACACAGTGAATTTGTCGGCTCATCAGACTTTACACATAAAAAATATCCCTCCTTGAGAAGTGAGTAAGTTTTCATGTAATAGACACTGATGGAGGATTAGTCCTAATGTCATGCAGCCATGATTTATGATTACGGAGCCAAACTGGTGTGATTATGACTGAGATATTCATTACTTCAGTTTTATCTCTCATTCAAGAAAATCTTAATATGACTCTGTGGGGAAAAGCTTGAGTATCGGTCTGTCTTTGTCGCCTCGTTTTAATGCTTTTAGTAATCTCTTTTACATGACCGATACATTAAACATAATAATGGCCTGCCTTGGAATCACTTTTTCAATTATAATGTGTGATGCATTTTAATGTTTGTCAAAAGAAAAGCTAAATTATTGACATTATGATGTGTTAATGGAAGTTTTTATAAAAAATATGATTTAAAAAAACAAAAAACACAGTCCAACCATTTACTTTGAGAGTAAAAAGGACGCAGCATGTGCATGAGGAAATGTGTTCATTTTAATAAGATTTCAGTTTCTTATAAGTAGATTCTTTTAATAAAGATGGATTTTTCTTTTTGGGGTCTCATTTCTATGAACACCATGTTTAAGATGTGAGCTTATAGTGAATTCTTTAATAATGGCTCATTGTCTTGTCTCAATGGGAAACGCCTTAGTAGATTAACTTTGAGTCTAAAAACCTGCTCATTGTAATGTGGTTTACATACATTACACATAACAGCCTTGCCCCTATAGCTTCACAGTGAAGACCCGATATGTTCAGGGAAGGAAGAAAATAAATTAAAGTAAAGGCTCCCTTTTAAGTCCCTTTTAATCTCTGACTCTCCTGAGGGGAGCAATTTCAGTTCATCAGTGATTAAAAGAGAGAATTAATGGAGCTCTGACAGTCCTGAATGGGGTTAAAAGCCCAATGCTTTGTTTCTCTCATATCTAAGTATAAATAAGACTCATGTATCACAAGCAAAGAGTGGAGTGAAGTGAAATAAATGATTAGTTCCTTAAATGAAAACATTCAATGAAAAGCTCTCCATGAATGTACTTAGTAGAGCTCCAAGTTGTAAATATTTATTCTCACTCTCTGGATTGATACATTCACCTAATGTGACCCTGCCGCACCAGATTGTGACGGACAGATGTGAGTAGTCAAGCTGTCATATTTTAATGTTCCAGTTCAGTGGATCAGTCACCTTGACTAATCGAAGCATTTCCTCTCCAGAGCTGCAAGTGTGACACACTGACTGTATATCAGCTGTGCCGTGGAAACAAAACAAACGTGGTAACATGTCCCAATTACACGCACAGACTGTTTTCTCGTTTTCTATTTTCTGCCTCTCACAGACGTTGGAGTTAGTGAACAAGAACATCCGAAAAGGCATAGTGAACTACTATGATGACCTGGACTTCAAAAACATCATGGACTTTGTACAGAGGAAGGTAAGGTTATGGCATTCCTTACCTGTTAACAAATGACAGTATTGAAAGGTATGTATTAGCTTTTCCCATATGTTATAATGCGATGCCGTAAACACTATTTAAAAAAAAATGAAAAACTTGTTCAGCATCACAAAGCTGAACCATGTGTTGGGGGAAACGTCACCACAAATGAACTTGGAAGGTCGCAGCGAGTTGTGTCCAAAATAATCAGACAACAAACTCCACTGATTAACAGAAGAGGAAAGACAAACGATCCGTCATTCTGCAGGCTGCATGCCGCATGCTATCGAGGAATCTGCAGAGTGACCAGCACCAAATTATATTTTGAATGCTTGAAGGGCCAAAACGTAGTTCCTTAGCTGGTTGTGTGGGAGGTAATTTGATGGTTTAGCAAATGGAGGTTGAAGCACCTGCCTCAGTTCAAATCCCTTCACCATGGAACTGATCATCTGATGTAAAGTGTGGCAAGGTGGTCCAGTTCTACCATTCACATCAGTTTCTTACTGTGACCAATGCAGTTCTACATGAACGCACTATTTTAACAGTTCTGGTTATTTCCCATGAAAGACTTCTGTATTCGTGTTTTTGTCTCCTCTTACTGGTTTGAAAGACGGGGCTCAGTTTGAAAAGGGGGATGTCACATACGTCTGTGCATCAATCAGGATTTATCAACATTTAAATCTAAATGTGATGACAGTTGTAGGGTTGTTGACTGTCAATCAAATCTGATCAAGCCACACTGACACCATCTTGATGAGTTTTTAAACTCTAACTTAAAGTGGCTATAATCCTTACTAAAAAATTATTATTATTATTATTTATTGCAATTGCAACGTCTTAATTGAGACGCTCAAAAAGTTAAAGATTTAGGTCAAAAAATGACTTTGCCACATTTATTTTGGCATGCCATCCAGTGGACATTCTGCACAGCTTTGGCAAACTGGTTGTAGTTTACCTTCAAAAGCAGCTCCGCTTTATTATCACTCCACAACAAAAGAAGGGCAGCTTGCTTTGGCAGCATGTTTTTTACATTTATCATGTGATGTGATTTTTTTTTTTTTATATTTTAACTTGCTGGCACTCTGATCTGCTCACTTTGATAACAACAAAAAGTTCTTCAGTAATGGTAATAAGCCATTTGGGAGCTGCGTCGTGAAGCTTCTTTTACAGTTTATTGATCCTGTCATGGTGTAAAGATGCTGGTTGGCTCAAGTGTCCTGCCATAGGATAGATTTAAGTTTAGTACCTGCAGGAAAAACAGCTAGTATAACCTTAGTGGGGACCGAGGCTATATTTCTTCTCACAATTACGTTGCAAAGTTAATCAAAAGGGTCATCACAATGTTCCCAACGGTGATGTCTTGATTCAAGACGTTGCCATTTTTTATTTCTCTCATCAAAGGAAGCTGAAGTTACTCCCACCTGCCCACATAAACACAGCATATCAGAAATGTTTGACCATTTTTATCAGAACTTACCCTGCAGTCACAGTGTTTGGTGCTTCCCCGTCACAGCATCAGGACTCAGTAGTTTATATCTCACAGCAGTGCAAACAACAAATCCATAAGCCAAAGCCAGACACTGTGCATATTTATAAATGAAGCAAATTTATATGTTGAAAATGCAATAACAAACCAAATACAGTACAAGAAAAACACCAAAACATATTAATAAACCCTACACACACACAAAAACACACACAAACACGTGGGCATAGCTGTATTAGATCTTGTGTTATCAGGCAGTTTATTTTGAGAGCAGGACCACAGTAACAAAGGGAATCATCACCACATCTGGATTTTATTCTAGGTGCCGTTACAAAAGCAGTACATGATGACCGGAGAGGTCTGATTGGATTGTAGGTGGTGAGCAGGTCACAAATGTTCTAAAGAGCTAAATCAATAAGTGCTTTGTACTTTGTCAAGTATTCAGCTAATAAAAGGAAAGTTCTAAAGATCTTAATATAGATCTGTCATACAACAAACTTGAATTTGTTTATAAAGCAATATACAGTCATCTGTGCAGTCAAATTATATAAATAGCCTACATGATGAGTGAAATGTTTTATGTAATATTCACACTTCTTTTCTGTCTAGAAACCAGATACAACTGTACACAATGTATGGGTTAAACTGAAACAGGTGCTCACACGAACATTTAGCCTCTGTGGCCACTTAAGAAATGTGAGAAACAGAGGAATAACTTATTATTTTAAAATGTATGTTTGACCACCTGATTAAGACATGAGTAAAACAAAGAATGTTACCAGAGGTATGTGACCGTAGAGGGAAAACAATAAACTCTGGTGAAACAAAATTAACACAATCCAAGTGTGGTGTTATTAAAGTTGTTTAAAGTGGACAGGTCAATGTTGCCCTCTCAGAAGAACTAATCAGTCACTCTGCTTGTCTGTTATTGACACCTGGCTTCATCTATTATACCTGGAGAAGCCCTGATTGATAAGTTTAGTCTACAAAGTGTGTTCATCTGTCAGACAAGAGGCTGGCTTAACATTGATGGCATTCACGTCGTACGATAGATTGTTTGTTTGGTCAGGTTCTATTACTATTGATCCTCTGTTGCTGCCCCTTTCTCTTGATAAGAGCTTGTTTTTGCTAAAATTTTACTGCTTACACTATTAGCAGCGCATCATTGTAAGATGGAAGTTAATACTTATTTTATAACAGAAGATTGATTTAGCAATCAGAGCAGAGCATTTCACACACTTAGAGCTGTAAGGTAAAGGCTATGTGTGAGCTAATTAGTCTTAAGGGCTTTCATACATGACAAACATTACATGTTGAGATTATTTTGATGACATTTCTACTTTATCCATTTTTTTAAGTACTACTTTTGCAGTGCATTCTAAGTGTATTGTATTTTTACAACATACTAATTGAGAATATAATTAGGTTAGATAGCATTTAACTTAAGATGTATTTTAATATACTTATACACTTAAAAGTATACCACCACTGTGATTCAGAGCCCATCAGCAGAGGACCTGCACCCTAGTTTACACTGCTGCACTTCGTGCACTACATCTGTGCATGTCATCCATTAGCACATACAGTCGATGTTATTAAAATGCGTGGGATATTGTCAGTATTTTGACGTCACAAAAGCTTGTGTAAACAGGGCCTCAACGTAATGTGCACCTTCCTGCAGCATTAGCCTGTCAGGGGTTGCTGAGACTACCCAGTAAAAGCACTGAAGCTCGACCGATACACAATTGTCCTGCTGCCTTTGGGAAAAAAATATGAAAAATGTTTGCTGGTACACCTCAACCAAAGGAAAAACCTTTTGAAGCAAATCCATCTTTTACTAAATATTGACATTTTGGGAGTCTGATGCTAAACACACAGTTTCTACTATAGAATGCAACAGCCTGCTCTTTACAGATATTTGTAATGAGAACCTGCTATTACCTGCATAGTTTCAACTGATGTTGCAGACAACAGGTTCCTCAATCCTTTTTTCTGCTGCTTATTATCCCTTTGCTTCCTCCTCTGCTGTCTCTAATTGTTGTGGGATGGCACATGATAGAGACATGACATTTGACAGTATGATGGAAAATTGGTTTGTAAGTGTAAGTACTCCCCAGACAATTAAGAAAAATGAAGGGAAAAGCATGCAACATTAACACTTGTGTTGTATTTTACTGTAACTTCAGTAAACAAATTGTTGTGTAATACAGTCATCAGTCTGAAAGTGACATGGAGAGTCTCTGTATAGTCTGAGAGGATGGAGGGACTTCCATTGTTTCCTGCAGTCTCATTGGTGTTGACGAGTGTTTTGAGAAATTGATCTTTCAGGTTGGTCTCGTGCGGATGCAAAATCCCCTGAACTGAACTCGACATCATTCTTCCTAATAATAGGATTTACTGTAGGACTGTTGCATTATACTGTACAGTTGCACCCACTAAACTGGTTCCTCGGTGTGACATTGTAATATTTTTGCACTCATACCTAACAGTTGCAGCGATTAATCACATCATAATTGCTTTGCATCTCTGTGACCTCTGATTTGGTCCTGACCCTGTGTCGGAAAAATGAAGCCCTGTGGAATCACGCCAATGACAAGAGGGAGTAACTTCATGGCCTAATGGCATCATGTCAGCATACTGATCGCACTGGCGTGCAAAAAGCAGCCTCATATTTATTCATATATTCATCTTCTCTCTGTATCTCTTGTGTCGTCCTCTCATGGTGTCTGATCCTTATTTGAATTTGCTCTCTTTCTCTCTCTTACTGTCTTTGTCCCTGCCAATAAAATATTTGTCTCAGTAAATGACTACAATGCAGAGCTAATGGTGCGGCCCTCTGGTTTTTCTGTAAGCATTTACTCTCTGAGGCAGCTGTGCAGCTGCTGTCTGCCCCAGTGAAAGTATAAATCAAATAGAAATGACTGAATGGGGGTCTTTTTATATATATATCTCCTTGAATTGCAATGGCCTTGATCTGTATATGTGTAAAGTGCTGAAAACTACAGTTTGGACAGTTTTTGTGTTGTTATTTTACCCAGTTAGACATGGGGGGGGGAAACAAGCTACAGACTCAAAAGCCGAACTTTGCACAAAGGAAGGGTTCATTGCAAGGATCCAGGTCCAGGTGCTGATGATACAACGTCCACCACTAAGGGATTAACAATGAATTACTGTTTAATTTGGTTATAATTGTATTGTAATAGTATGGTTGCATTGTTTTCATCATTTATACATATTTCTGTTGTCCACATTAATGATTCAGAGCTTTTAATCACTTGTTTGATACTTCTGAAGTTTGCCATTTATTTGACATATATAAGATATATATTCATCAGGACAAAAGGTTATGTTATACATTGCTTAGCCTTACCACCTCTTGTACACTGATTTTGGTTTAGAGAGAGAGATACACTCACATAGAAAACGGAATCATAATTACGTGCAAATTGTTTTTATAATTACACCTCATTTCATCCCACAGGGTCCCACTGGCATTATGCCAGCACAGCAGAAAAACGTTGTTTGTCAAGTTGTTTACTCTTTTTATCTCTCTCCTCTCCCAAATTCCTCCTCCCCTTCTCTCTATCTCTTATTCACATCACATCCTCTTCCATCTGTCTGTTAATCTTTCTTTTTGTTTTTCCTTCTCCTTTCTATTTCTGCACGTGTCTCTGACAGTTTCAGTGTTGTGGAGGTCAAGAGTATAAAGACTGGAATGTCAACATGTACCACAACTGTTCTGCACCTGGTCCATTGGCCTGCAGTGTCCCATATACCTGCTGCGTTACTACTCGGGTAGGTATCACTATGGCCATTACTATTCGTATCATCACTTCTATAAACTGTTACTCTACCTGCTGTTACTGTTAGAGAACCATGTGCCGGCTGGCTGTTATCTGGAGCAGCCGAAACCTTTATTGGACATTTGTTAGGTTTTTCCGCCCTACCCCTAGTTGCTGTAGCCTACTCTGTCGCTACGGTTGCTCCCCCCTCCAGCTCTAGCAAACCAATCATTGCTGGTTGACTTAAAATGCATCAGATGGATTCACCTGGCAGTGACAGACTTAATCAGCATTGCGTGAACTCGTTTGGCAACAGCTTGAATGTAAAAGATGTTCATTTATATGTGAAAGTCTTGCACTCCAGATTTAATGTCAGATTTGTTTCTGAATACACTCTATTTTGGTAAAGGTCCAAGACACAGCCACAAGAAAGAGCACTGACCTAGACAAGGAGGTGTATATCAGTGCCATCATCACATCCTGACTATATGTGCTGTTTTGCGTTTAACATTAAAGTGCAAGTGCACCAATTTTACACATGAAAGTCTGTTAACAGGTCTTAAGGTGAGTACTACTACATATGTGAGACAAGTTGTATGAATCCTTTATAAGTTATATATGTGTGTTATCTGGTTTTGAATATTAGTGTTGGACGCTATAATCTGTCAAATTGCCTGAAGTGCATGGATAAAGCAAACATTTCATCATTCCTGGCTCTATTTATATATAATAGGTCAGTGAAGCCAGTTTGTTATTATTGTAATAGCTGTTGCATCTCAATGATGGTGATTAAGCCCCAGACACACTCGTAGGCTATTTAATCCCACACAAAACCACACGTGTTCCCTTTTTGATTTCTACACCTACAAGGAAATGGAGAACAAAAAAAACTTTTTTCCAACACTTTGATGAACCAACTTGGCCTCATATAGTACCTGAATTTGTGAAACAACTGCACCTTTTATTCTGTATTCTCAATATTCGATATATTCAGAATGTCTTACTAGCAATTCATTCATATTTTGTTAAAACAACATTTTCGCATTTACATACTCAGTCTTCACCTGGCAACAGTTGTCATGCAGTTGATACCCAGTTGGACACACAGGGAGGTGTCTCTCTCTCTCACACACACACACACTCCTGCAGGCTTTTAACCTTACACAATGACATTACAGTTTCACAGCAATCATCCTTAGGTTACAATAAATTATGTTTTATCAGCTTCAAGCACATGAGCATTTTAACAGAACAATTCTCGTAACGGCAAACGAACAAGAAATAGACTGATTCAGAGATTAATTCAAGTTCTCAGTCCTTGGAAGTATTAAATATCAGGTGCCAATAAAAGTGAGAGAGAGGCAGCACGCAACATTGTTGGAAATCTTTAGGATTATATTATAATTATATTATTTTAAACTGGAAATAATAGAATTAGATGTCATTTTTCCATTTCCTATATGAACAGTAAAATACATTTGCTCTACATTCTTCAAAATGTTGTCCACTGGTGCAAATGTAAAATAGATAAAAGTGGCATCTTTCTTGTCCTTGAGTTGTGTGTCTTATATAAATTGATCCATATTGAGATAATATGTGTATTATATATATATGTCCATATTTATGTTTACATCCATGCATTGTACATTATCAGTTCCAACAACTGATCAAAGGCAGGCTAGAGTGGTTCAGAAGTTCAGTTTACTACTTTATAATCTTTGTAATTATCTTTGTAATTGCAAGCCTGTATGTTCATATTAACATGAAGCAGCAGTTAGTGCCACTTGAGCATGACATTTTCCCAGAGCAGAGCAGAGTCACTGATCCCGGGTTTTTGCCATTTTCATCTGCAGTTAGGTGACATTTTGATGTATCATAGAAGACTCTAATGCAGTCCATCACTTTGGACACACACATGCTCCTACAGTTGTCATGCAAAGGCAGTACGAGAGAAACACACACACACACACACACACACACAAAGTGTGTATGTGTGTGTGTGTGTGTGTGTCTGGTTTATGTCCATTTTCCACCTTCAAAGAAAAACATCTTTTGTCTGCTGTTGACTCCTCTTGATACTGAATGCTGTTCGCAGCCTCACGTCAGTTCTGTTACCATTTGTGCCTCTTAAGTTGATCTCTTTCTTTCTGCTCCTCTCCCTTTCAGCCTAATGAAGTGCCCAACACAATGTGTGGATACAAGGTGTTGGAAAAAGAGGTAAGACCTCACAGGACTCAATTAAGGAAAGACTGATGTCTTCCTGCTTTTACAGCCAGATCATAAAAGTGAAATGAAGTAGCAGTTTGAGACAGTTTGTTCTGTGTATTCAACACAATGACTGCCGCAAATCCTTTAAACAAAGTACAACTTGAAAATAAAGAACATCAATCATTAATTTAAGCAAAATAAACATATTACATACAGCTTTTTTATTTCTGGATGTGGAATTGCTCTCTTTTTTTGAATTTGTATAAACAGTTGTGAAATCTCAAATGACTTGATTCCTAGCCGCCAGTGCATTTGTCCTTCGAACCTGATGTGCTGCAAGTTTTACATAATTCACCCAGCTGGCAAAATAACTTAATAACCAATTTCGTTAACCACAAACTGATTATAACGAGCGATTTGTGTCTCACAGCGTTTGCACTTGATCTCAACCATCTATGTCAGAGGCTGCACGAATGCTTTTTTCATCTGGCTGATGGACAACTATAAGATTATGGCTGGACTGCTATTAGGGATCCTACTGCCTCAGGTAAACACACACACACACACAAATATAAACACAAACTTGTAACAAACTACCTCATTACTAAACTCATCATGTCATTTGTACATGTACCAACTTTTGTACTTGTTCCAATATTTGCCCAAACTCTCACAACTGGCAGCTTAAGTGAGAGAAAATATAAATTGCTTCACCTCAGGTACATCTGACAATTCCAGAACATCAGCAGTGATTAAATAAGCAGTGCAATTTTCACAAAATGCTTTGCATGCTAGGCCATTTCTTTTAGGTTTGCTTTACATTTAGATCATACAGGCTGACTTTTTTATTTCTTTGGTGAAGAGTTTTGAAATTGCTTGACTTTGGTATTTTTCTAGCATTAAAAAAAGATAATCTAAACTAACTGACACTTTTAAACCCACATTTACTCACTTTATGCTTTTTCCGCTATACATCTACATAACTCATTTTAACGCATCTCAAATGATGAATTAAAATACAAACACAGACAGACACATGAATGACAGCTGTGAATGTATGAATGTAGATTTTGCTGGACTTAAATAAGCTTAATCTTTTATTAGATGTCAGTTAGTGACTGGACGCTGCAGCTGATCGCCACAGTTTTATACAGACAGATTCAGCTCAGGTTCAATGTCACCACCAACTTTAGATTTTATTTGTGTTCTTATTCCTAATCTAGTTATAATAATTGGATCTGTGGTAGCTGTAGGTCTGATTCATAAAGTAAGCATAAAACACATCTCTCTCTGTCTGTCTATCTGTCTCTGTCTCCCTCTTTGTGTTTCCAGTTCTTTGGTGTAGTAGTCAGCTGGCTGTACATCACTCGTGTTGAAGATGCCATCAGTGAGTACGGTAACTACATGGACGCACTACTGGACTCAAACACAGATGAAAGAGATCTCAAGAGTCATAGCCGCGTGACCAAATGGTTTAAGTGTTTGCCAGAGATCGACTGAGGAAAACAAAGAGCGAAAAGCAGCAAATGGAGTTCAGCCAACACTTTAACACAGTTGGTTAAATCACTCCAGTCAATCAGACACTGTCCAGATACTGCTGCATCCCCTGTGGGATCCTGCTTTTGAACTGCAGGTTTACTTCATGCTCACTCCAATGTGGAGGAAAAGTGTTTTTGTTTTTGGGAAGAAGATTTATATGTAAACCAAATTATTGAGTTTCATATTTCAGAGTTCTTTTTATTCTTTACATTTACTGTATGTATCCAAGGTAACTGTTTGCAGCACTCACTGTGTTATTAATTATGAATTGCTGTGTCAACATACACTGTACTAATGCTTCAGTGTGAAATTTTGATATGTGCTTTTAGTGCAAGAATTGTGCCTCACGCTCTCAGGGATAAACACAGAAACCACTTTTGCTTCTAGTTTTATAATATGACATGAAATTAATCACATCACACAACCACAAACTAAAGCACTGGCTTTTTTTCTTACTTTTTTAACAGTGTTTGTTTTCTGCAACTAAATAAAATATAACCTTCATGATGTGTCCAGCAAAAGAAGTGTTGTCGATAATGCTCAGATTTATTACAGGTATTTATTTTATTATCAAAGCCTTAACTTTGACTAATTTTAATCCAAGTTTACTCAAGTGTCAGCTTAAAGTTTAATGTTGATTTGAAAGATAGATAGATAGATAGATAGATAGATACTTTATTAATCTACAAGAGAAATTCACAGTTCCAGCAGCTTGAAAGGAGGAAACAAAAGGGCATGCAAGTTAGTGCCACTTCCATAACAAGGGAATATCTCAGGTTTATTAAGTATAGTATTTCAATCTGTGAGACACACAGTTCAGCAAAAAAAAAATCAACATGGCAAAATGTTTTTAAGGAACAAATCTTCTAAGTCGCATAATGTTCATACAGAAGCACAAGCAATCACATGTTTACTTTATTAACGTTCAACTTCAACGTTCAAACGTTTGCCACAAAACAGATTTGGTACAAAATGTATCATAGTGTAATTTGTAGAACACAGGGTTGCATATAGACAAGACATACTGTAGATACATTTGCCTTAGAACATCTTACAACGTATAATGTGGTTTTAAGTTTTACAGACATGCACTTGTCATGACAGAAATTAATGTCAATTTAATGTGCTACTAAAATTTGGCTCAAATACCTAATACTTTTTTTTTGTTGATTTTTTTATTTTATTCAGATCTCCCTGCTTTTGTGTCTATATGTGATTTCACACTATAATCGTAGTTATTTTCAGTCATTTTCTCTGTTCAGGAGGACATAAGGCCAAACAGCACCCAGGTTTACATGTTAGGCTTGTTTGCACTGGAGGGTCAAATAGAGATTGCCAGGACTTTATCCTCATCAGCATGCTCACATGTCAGGGCAAAACATAATAATGCCGCTCATGTTCAGCTGGCTGCAGAAAGAAAGTGCATTTTGATTTCTAACATTACCATGTTGGGTTGTCACTCACCCTTATTTGTTCTGTTTGGCCTTGACTAGGAAAGTTTTCTCATGTTTCAGCTCAGTCACTACTTGACTGTAACTTGTGAAGCTATTGGCTGGTGGGTTGAAGGTAAAGGTTTTGTGTGCATCATCAATTGGTTGAGGGTTTGTTGAATATGTGCTACAGTGACTACCTACTTCTTAAAGTATGGTTTCATTCACGCAAAATCTGACGCATCAGATTCATCAAGTTTTAATGGATTTTGGAAGTAAAGCCTCAGGTCACTCAATTTGTGTGCCTCATTAAACCAGACATGTTAAATGGTGATGAGTTAAAAGGATGCTCTTGGCTAAGACATCACACATTTAGCAGCCATGCTGGTCAGTCCAGGTCAGGGGAATTGGAAGTTTTCTTAAACTAAAAATGTGTTGACCCAGTTCTGCTAGAAAATATAACTAATTAAAATTTTTGTGAAGTCTAAGCATACTGTATAATACTTACAACCAAAGAAAGTCCATACGTGCTTCCTTTTAATGTGTACAGCATGGGAGATGTTTTCTAAAGATGTTACATGACATAAAGAATATTTCAGTGGCTGTAATGATCTGTATGTAACTATCATCCCTACTGTCACAAAGCCTACAAAACAGAGTGCCAAGGTTGTCTCCTTACAGGAATAAGTTGAGTCATATTTATATCCAAAGGTAATTCATTAGTTGCTATGACATTCAGCTTACCTCCCCTACATATGTATGCCATGTATTGTCTGTAATTATTTGTCGTACGCTATAAACAAGTTCATACGTTCAATGCATGGATGGCCTGACTGGGAATTACATCTGTTTTTAAAAGTCAAGGTCTCCGTCAGTTGACCACATTTATTGAAAGAATGTTATCAAATAGTTTTGCCTGGTTGAGGGTGGAAATTAAAATGATTTACTTACTACGTTTGATAAGTTCTGTTGTTTATCTTTGAGTTGACTGGCGCTGAAGAGATCTTCCTGTAAAAGGATATTTGGGGATTTGTTAAATAAGTAAAGGCTGATACTGCATCACACTGGGTATTTTCTAGGGTAGGCTTCACCCTGAGTCACTCGCAGTGTCTAAATGTTTTATGCAAAAGTGTGCAAATCTTTGAAAGGTCCAAGTATGAATACAATGCAGATGAAAACATAGTTAAGACCCTGTCAGAGGACATCACAAAGCACAATAGATGAATCATTCAAATTCCAGTTTTATAGAGTCACTATTGCTTGGATGTAAAAATGTCAAATGTCCAATAAGGACATGGTTACAGTTTCCAGATATTACACTTAACCACTACAGTCCCACAGTGCAAACACACATTTGCAACAGAGAAAACGTCTTAGTTACTTACCATAAATATTACTTAGTGGACTAATATCTTGTTATTTAATATGTTCATTAAGCACAAAACAAACATTAGAGGAAGGTGATTGTCCACATGGATTTCTAGAAGTCATGTTTAAAAATCTGTTCTTGTTTTTAATAAAAGAGTGAAGTCAAATAAATGAAAGACAAAAGGTTGTGAAACAAAAATATCTGGCTATGGATAAAAAATTTAAAATTCCCCAAAATATGAAAATGAACAATGTTCTCTACATAAAGTGGTGAGCAACAGCGGTGGCATTAAAAACCTGAGTGTTTACTTCACATTGAAAACATATATGAATTAATGTATAATAGGTCCATTATGTAAGTGAGAGTTTGACCATTCGGGGTTTTAAAAATGCAAAACAAATGAAGTTGCTGATTTTAACTTGGACTGAGGAAGGATTAGGCTTCAACAATCAGAATCAGAACCAGATTTATTGCCAAGTTTTAGAAACGTTACCATGCAAAACATATGCTTTTCATACACAGGCATTATCCAAGTGTCATCTCAGCATTGCTTTGGTTTGGTTGAACCAATTGATTCAACTGTGTGGAAAGTCTTGCGAAGAAGAGGGAACCCTGGCGATGAGTGGTTTAGTGTTTATCTGATGTGTTCTCTCATTTCCTCTTGTTTCTGCTTATCCTGCTGCTTGAAGGACTTCCGGCTGAGTGGAACCTATTAATATTTTACATCTATCACCGCCATTAAGGGGGAAATGATTTTCCTACATCATCAACAAAGAAGGAAAACGTTGTTGAGAATGGTCTGGAAGCAGTGGTCATGTTGCTCTGCTCCACCAACACAAGGCTTAAAATAACTTGTTTGGTTTCTTCCCACCAGCTCTCTGCAAGGTCAGCCCTCCCACAAATTTTTGTTGTGGATTTGATCTGCCATGTGTCCAAATTAAAAGTTGCTCACATTATAAGCTTCACCTACTATTTGTCTCCCTGAGAGTAATTTCATTTGGAGAGTTGCTTCTTTTCAAAATGTTCATTCTGATGACAAAGAAATTGCCGTATGACACATACAGTGTGTCGTGTGCCGGCAGTGTTGTCACGGATGTCACAAGATTCACCAGGACATGGTGTAATCATGTGGCCGAGCATGTGAGAGCAATGTTTGCATGAGATTTACCACATCTTTCCTCCAACAAGCCCACAGCAGTTGACGGTCCTTAAACACATTTTAAATTGGCTTCCAGTATCTATCCAACACTGCTGTACTCCACCATCACATATGTTACTTTCCAGTGTGTCGCGTGCCATAAATCCACATCCGGGCAGGTAGCCCTGCCTCGTTAAGAAGACCAGGTGTGTCTTGATATATTGTTTGTTAAGCCATCTAGCTTGTAAGGTTATGGTCTCAACTTTTCATGAAAACAAAAATATGTGCAAAGATATTACATCTTTATCTACGTCTACATCAATATTGTTACATTCATGCCAATAAAGCAAACTGAATTGAACTGAATTACCAAGAAGTATCTGTTTTCATCAGTGTTGAGAGTAGAGTGCTTCTGCCTCTGCGTCTCTTACAGTAAGGCACTTTGCTGACAGTGTTTCCCTTTCTGCCTCTCCTGTGAGAAACTTTGAGTTGATCTGTGTGACTGTCGGTCATCTCTGCCTGTCTCACTCTCAGTAAGTCTTTCCCTCGACTTTCACTTCTCCTCTTCAGCTGTTCACACGGAACCACATGAGCAGACAGATGTACAGAGAGCAGAGGAGAGTGAGATGCACTCTGTCAGACAGACAACCGGCCTCATATGACCGTGTGATTGACATGAGTACAGAAGCAGATAATATAGCACTGCTTTATTTCAGATTTTTCATGGTATCTATTTATTCTAGTGTCTATTTTGATACATTTGCCGGTGTGTGTGTGTGTGTGTGTTTGTGTGTGTGTGTGTATGTGTGTGTGTGTGAGTGAAGAAGGGATTGTGGGTGGTTCTCACCAATGGTTCATTGGCACAGCTTTCTGCAATGTTATTTATCATCACTGTCAAACTTTAACTCAACATACAGAAACCAGAACTATTACACAAGCTATGTTTTCTACTCTTCTGGGAACAGTGGGACCCTCCAAGCAAACACACACAATAAAACATTTGCATTTGGCTGCCTGCTCATCAACAAATCTTCTTAAATCTGAGCAAGCACATTTAAATTCAATTTACTTGCTTTAAATTAGCGTACTACAGATAATGGCCTGTTTGCTATTAGCTTGTGTCTGATAAGTTCAATAATAGAGCTAATGAGGACATGGAAGAACAACAGACCTATCTCTAATTAATTCGGCCACAATAAACGATTTTTTCAACAATATATCAAACATAAAAGACAACGTTTTTTGTATGAAATCAGAAATAATGGAGCATTTGGCTTATTAGCAAATCCATTAATATAATTTTGCCCACGTAGATATATTCTTAATAGATATACAGTATATTCTCTTTTCCAACTTTGTAGTCTCTCTCTCTCTCTCTCTCTCTCTCTCTCTCTCTCACACACACACAAATTGACACTGTGTCACTATGTCCAATGATGTGTGGGAGGGTGCTGGTCATTTGTTAGTCTGGTAGATAGCCCAGTGTCTGGTCTGATGCTGACATTTAGCCCCGCACAGCGTAACAAACCAACCTAATCAGGTAGCATGGACAGCAGCAGGGACACTGATATATCTTTCGAGCCACATGGCTTTTCACAGACTTACAGAGTTGAACTTTAACTGGCTCATGATTATGCCTCATAGCAGTTGAACAGGTGTGAATAATTTCTCTCAGCTCCAACACATGCATGTATACATACCACATCACGTCTAGTGGACTGTGGCCATGAATGTGCAATCATGTAAATACTCCTCTCACTGTGACTGAGTCAAAATGAGAGATTTATTCTTCAGAGCTCTTCAGAGCAGACCAAGCAGACACACTGTTTTGAATGTATCAACACAATTGGCCGCACAATGACAGCCAATATTATGTTAGACTCATTTTTTTGTCTGGTAATCAGTATGATCTGATGCTTGCATTTAACATGGATGACAACACTCAATAAACTAACAACAGGAATAAATTGAGTCTGAAAAGCAACAACAAGCACAACGTCGCCTGAGCGAACCACAACAGAACAACAAAGCTGTAATCAAAAATTAAATCATCTAGATAACATGAAGTAAATTATATATTCCCAAACTTGCCACTGTAGCAAACAGTTGCTTTTGATTATGAGGATAAATATGCAGTCAAGTCTTGTCTAGTCTACAATCTTTTTTGCCAGTACACCATCTCTCTGTCTTTCTATGTTCACGCAGTAATTGGATGGCCATGCAGTAAGGGAAACTGAAAATAAATTGTTTATAGGTTTAGAATCATGCGGTTTTCTGATGAGTCTCCAAATGAAGAGTGTGTTTTTTGGAATGAAACTGGGCCCCAGGGGACAGACAATATTTACTCTGTTTGGCTTCCAAGTTGTAAAATATCAAGAGCTAATGAGCTTGAAAATGAAAAGGTCAGCTAGGGAAAATAAAGATGGATAGAATCTAGAAAAAAGAACAGAGATTGATTATTTGTAATCAATCTAATTTGATTGTTTTTAAGAGACAATTAATTTCCTTGTCTGTCTCATATACTGTCATTAAAGTATGTTGAATCATGAACCCAGAGCACCTCCATAACTTTAAATAAAACAGTCATCTTCAACATGGCCTCAGGAACTCTCTAATCTAATTATCAATAAATAGTGCTGGCTCTGAAGTACAAAACAGAACATTTCACCAAATCAAAAGTTTGGTTTTCATGGTAATCCATCCAATAGCTGTTGAGATATTTCAGTCTGGACGAAAGTGGTGGAGCTACTTACCTATTTTCTTTGCATGTTTGATCTATGAATATAAGATATTAAATTGAAAACGTGAGGTCTTGCTTCTGCACTATTTGCCAATAACAACAATATTCAAAATACAGAAATATGCAAAATACTATAAACAGATGAATTTAAAAGGACAGTGAAATGTTCCATAGTCAATCCAACGTTTTTGCACAGACAATAATGTTCATATATATATATATATATATATGAACATTATATATATACATAACAAAATGTCCGCTGTGCAGGACAGAAGTCAATGGGCTATGTCTCAGGAGGATATATATATATATATATCCTCCTGAGACATTTTGTTCATAAAAGAAATTATTTTTTTTTACACTCAGTTTCCAATAGCAACAGCTGCATACTTGTTTCAGTGTTGTGTTTTTCGTTTTGTTCCTTCATTTTTGTGAAATGTTTTGTACTTCTGAGCCACCATAGTAAATGCCAAGATGATCTGAAAATCTCTCAAACATAGTCAGATTTTTATGACATCCTAAAAACAAGAAAAGAAAAATCAGGAACGTGCCCTGAAGTCACAAAGTTTGCAATGTAATCTACTGCTGTATATTGCTGCATAGCCTTCAGTGAGTGTCATTTGTCATGTATTGAGTTTCATGTGTGATTTCTTCACTGTTGAAGCTGATTTTATAGGTAGATTTATTGGTGAGATGTTACCATACAACAGTTTCATAAATGTACTGTGAAACAGTACAGCGATTACTGGTTCAGCTGCATGGCAAGAATCCTAAAGACCATGGTACACAACAACAGTCCATAAATATTGAAACAGCAAACCTGCAGTGTTTGTAGATAATGAAGATTAAAGGCAGGCTTGTGACTTTATGTTGATGGTTAAAATTGAAGGCTTGGGAGAGATTGATGAATGAAGTGAGAAACATCCTTCCCTCTTTTAATAACTTCTACCAAGATGCCCTTGAACGATGCTGTCACCTTCCAACAGTCCTTGGTTGTGGTTTTTCTGAATGAATGTGAAGAGACAGAACAATTTGCTCTTTAATGCATTGTGCTCCCAAGAAAAGCAAGCACGTTCACTTCACTTCACAGTAACTGGATAAAGGTGGGGTGTGTGGTGACATGCAACAACGGTCGAACCAGAAACATTTCCACAAAACAAAAAAAACAAAAAAGGCCAGCCAACAAAAGTACTATGTAGCGTAACACAGATGCCATCTTAGGTGGGGTGCAGCTGTGAAATACCATGCTTCGTTGAGAAGTCATTGGCTTGAGAAATTTTGGAAAATACTAGTTGATGAAAACAGACGGTTCACATATTCCTTTTCCAACTTGACTTGATCTCAAAGTTTGCAACATTTGGATGAATTACATATTGTTATTTTCTTTAAGCTGACTGCACAATGCCAGGTTAGGTCAGGTCAGGTCAGGTCCTGCCAACCTGACCTAATGTAACCTGAACATGCACCGTGATTGACAGAGTAATGGATAACTGCTTGAAGCTCAGAGCTGAGGTGGTATGGTAACAATATCCACCTTTTCATTGTTTAAAGTGGTCAGTAAAGTCTTGTTTAAAATCCATTCAAATGAACATGTTTGGAACTGACGAGTGGAGATGATCATTGATACGACTGATACATGGGAGCCACTGGTTTACACGACCAGAGCTGGAAACACCTGTGATGTCCTCAGATAACTCTGGATGCAGGTGTTGCATTCTGCTGTTGTTTGTCATGTTGTGAATACTAACTCTAATGTTTCATGTTTTTTATTTCTTAAAATAATTATGCTGTTCTATGATTTAAGAAAATTCTCTGATACCTCGGGTTTATGAAACTTGGACGGTGGTCAATTTGACAAGATGATTCGACCCTTTGTTTGCTGAACAATTAACATTTGTCTTCAAGTCTTCAAGTCTCCCCACAACAGAGGGAACTCACAGCCACTGTGAATTGGAGACCAATGGACTACGTTGAATGGAATCATAAACTTACACTAAAGTTGTAATAATTTCATAATTAAAAAGGAAACTTTAACATCAAAGTGCAAAGGTGGAACTACGAGAGTCTGACATGTTGCCTGCCCTAACCATAAGAATACCTGACTGTACGCTGTGGTGTCTGACTATTCCTGTGTGGATGTGATGCTGTGCACTATGTATGCATTGTTTGTCCTCATGCTGTGCGTGTGTGCACATCAACTGATTAATTATTATTCATTTAACCCCCTGCTCTACATCCCAACATGCACCCACACACGTAGCTGGGTAGGTGTCACTGGACTGGAGCCTGTTTTCATTCATTGCTTTTATGGCTGATTGAACTTAAATTTGCAAATGTGAGGTTTTCACCTGTGCTGAAATGTAAGGTTAATTACATTTATTGTTATAATGAGGTGATATGGAGGTCATCTGCCAGTTCCTCATACTTAAATGTTGCAAATGTATACACACCTTCTGGTACACCGTAGGTCTTTTCACAAAAGACATGTTGACATTTCACAGCAGGAAAAGCACAGGTGTAAATAATAAAATGAATGATGGCTGAATTCCATTTAGCTGATTCAGTTTCAGGCTCAGTGGCTCCCTGTCATGTTATTAGTAACACCTGTGCTTTTCCTACTGTGACAGGTCAAAATGTCCGCTGTGATAAAGACCTATTACAGTTTTTTTTTTTACAATTGGTTACACACATTTTTCAATACTGAAAAAAAGACCTTCACACAATGTGAACTAAACTCTGGGTCACTTTTTTGTGCTTTGACACGAAATGCATTCAATGACTGCATCTTTCAAAATGAATGAACTGTTTTCTCACTCAAACTCAACCACCACCATCTTTGATCTGAATGGCATCATTGAGAAGACAAGAGGAGGAGAGCAAAAGACGATTATAAAAACATACAGAATGTCAATGAGAAAAGAACAAAGAAATAGGAACGTAGAAGGTTAGAGTAGAAAGTGTTGTATAATTGAGGAAAGAGGAGAATAGATAAGTGAAGAAAGAAAAACGGGAGGCAATGTTTCGTAATGTGTCGACGTACAGATTAATCATGAAATTGGTCTGACATTTTTTTCAGTCTTTCTCCAAACATATTACCGCTTCCTGGATGACATTTACTGTATGTAATGTGATTTTGGTTCGTTGGCTGCATCCACACAGGAATAGTTGTGATTGGTCAGATTCCCTGACGTTACAATGTTAACATGTTAAACTGGTCCCATTGATGCAGACTGCATGGAAGATTATTGGGGTATGTCATCTTTGCAGTCCACTCATGAACAGGCTCCCATAAGGCAAGCAGGTAGGATAGTTACTGACCCAGGCCATGTTCTACATGTTGAGTATCATACTGCCTTCTGGGAGGAGGTTCAGAGTCCCTTGTGGTAGGTTAAATACATTTAAAAATGTATTTATCCCAGGGTCAATGAAGCTTTTAAAAAGTGGTAGATAAGGTAAGCTATTATTAAAGGAATGGGCAAGGACCTTTGCTTTATATTTTGTACTTTACTTTATTCATTATGCTGTATGTTTTCTTTGTTTTTCATGTACAAATGTCATTGCATGTTTTTGTATGTGGCATGGGCATAAGCCCAAGCCAAATTTTCAGCGTGTAGCAATGGGACCAGAAACCACTTTTCACACCATTTAACAAACTCTCTCAGTCATGTGACTGCTACGTGACAATGACCTCAGGGTCAAACACAATAAAAAATGGCCCTCGTACTTTAATCGTTTTCATGTCTGCTGTCTTTTTTTGGCATTTTTGTTTACAAGAAACATGGAGAGAGAGAGCAGGTTATGACATGAGATAAGGTATAAACTGGGGACATTGCAGTTACATTGGTATGCACTGCGGCATTTAGCTGCGCTGCAACATATCTGCTTTCTTACATGCGTGCTGAGGGGTCCTGGTCAAGGTCCTGAACATGGGTTTCCTCCGTCTCGCTTTATCACACACACATACACACACCACTCTGCAGAAGATCACCAAGCGCCAGTCCATGCTTTACAACATCAAGTTGACGCAAAGGACCAGTTTGCAGTTCACCTGAAGCTTGCCTCTTTATATGGAGGTGCCAATCTCCGTGCTTGTATGGCAGTAATAACTGCTCCTGCCAGTCTGCTGCAGAGTGAGGAGTGGCCATGTGGTTCTGCGTGCGCCATGACAAGGCTACAGTGGTGGTTCATATTGCTGCATTTGGACAAAACACAATTACAAACTCAACAAACAAAAACTACACATCTGGAAATGGCATAATCATTCTTTTTTTGTTGTTGCTTTGAGCTGCTCACTGAGGCAGTACGTCATTTAGTTTTAGTATCCTTTCTTGTAGATACATGTTTGTACTTTTGCAATGTATAGGCTACCCACAAAAGTTACCCTGAAAAATAATTTATTCTAAGTGACCAAACTGTACCTTTAATCATTCACATTGAAAACATCAGTGTTTACTGCTGTTGTACTGCCTGGCTGGGGACAGAAAAGTGCCTCTTTCAATTCATATGGAGTCACCAGCTGCTTCTTTCTACCTGCCAGCAAGCAGCATATGTCGGCTCATACTCATACTATACCCTCAAATGTGTCCTTACTGAGAAAGCTGTTCCTCGTCCACACCTGATTAATCTTCTCCTGGAGATAATTGCAGACAGGAACATCTATCTGTCACTCTAATGGATTTCTGTCACCTGTCCACACACAAAGACGCAGCTTCCTCCGTTCAATGGTTTGCTATTGACAAGTTCTAGCTCCCACTTGGTTCTGCAAATCATCCATAGTGCTTAGTTATGTCGGCTTATTAACTAAGGTGGATGAGTTTTCAGGGGAAAAGGAGCTCTACCTTCTGCAGCCCTTGTTTATGTCAGCTATGTCTTTACCCCAACTCCTGTTGTATGGAGGCCTGTCACATCCCACCATCATATAGAAAACAAAAAAAAACAAGAATTAGTTTTTATATTGTAGCCAGCATCCACCACTACAAAAGTACACCACCATTTTCAACCTGTTCCCCCACTTTCCTGGATGACATTTACAGTTTATAATGCATGCTGGCTGGCTCACCAGCAAGTTAAGATTTGTCATTTCCCCTCAGGTGATATCAAGGTAGCAATTGTAATTTTTATGAAAATCAAGCTCCTCATTTGTATTCTTTTGGTGCGTGCACACACACATCTTACAGAGAAAGAGGAAAGATTTATGTCAGATGTAAGAAAATAAATAAGATGTGATCAACTGATAGCACGGCCTGACTCTTTCGTCTTTCTTTTACACCAGTTTGAGTCTCTTTTAATTTCTTGATTCAAGCTAAACAAACACATGAAGCTATCGTCCTGATTAAAAGGCAGACATGCACCAAAGTGTGGTCCCAGATGTTTATGCTGCATTTTCAGAGTCAGTGTGGATTAAACTGTGAATCACTTTCCATTGCTTTGACACAAAATGATCACATATTTAGAAAATTCATGAACCGTTTTTCCACTCAAACTGTGTTTATAAATATATATAGTTTTGTATTGCCTTACTAGAATTACTTACATCTACATTTTGTGCACTTGTACTTGACAAAGTACTATTTCCAAGGTCAAAAATGAACTCTAACTCTCAGTTTGGTCAGGGTTTGGACTCAAGTCATATCACGTCGATGGTTTCAAGCTTGACTTCACAAAATCACGAAAGAGAACTCAACTTTGTCTATACTTTATTGGACTTTGTTGTAGTTACACTCTGCTTACATAGAGTAAAATTTAAAAAAATAACTCTCAGAAAGAGAAAATAAAACCTTTTTTTCTTGTAACCTGAATATGAAGCGTTAAATGTTTTTTCCTTTGGAGTTAGAGATGTGCCTGTGGATATCCGGTCTTTGATAATCCAGTGCTTAATGAGCTACACATGACTCTGCGTATTAAAAAGCTTGTTCATTAATATGTACAAAGAGATCAAAAGGTCAATTTAGACAGATATTCAGCTGCTTTGTTGAATGGCTGCTAATGAGTCTACCAAAGACCAATTACCTCTCTGTGTCTCTCTCTTTTTTCCTTTCCTTCTCTAAATTTGGCTATGACCTTTGTGAGAAGTGGTGAGGAGGCAGGAAAATGTCTGGGGTTTTGTTACAAAGACAAAATGAAACAGTACAAAGAAGGGTAATGAGTGACTGGATGAATGAGTCAGCAGAGTGACTGGATCAGAATATAATAATATTTAGTAAACTCAGAGTTTACTGACTGTGAACCTCAACCCTCACAGGACTGCTCCTTGATAAAACATCATGGAGGTTTGCAGGCAGCTTATGGTATAGACTGTATATGTCTCAGTAGCAGTGACATGACAGGTCTGCAGCAAATTCATATCTACAGATTTCAAATAATCGAAAAGTTAAACTCTACATCAGTACTGAGACTTCTGCAAGGCGCAATTTAGAAAAGTATAATTGATCCCTTTGGGGAATGGCAAACATCTAACATAGCTCTCCAAAAGGAAATTACTACAGCTGAATCACATTTCAGCAGTGTGCCAGCTGCTATCAGATACAGAATAATAGAGGGAGCTCTGATATAAATTGAAAATTGAACTGAACTGAAAGAAATATAATAGACCAGTCTCTCTGAGTGTCACTCATGATTCCCTCAAGTGCAGATTGAGGCAGATTAAACCCTTGAAATGCTATAAATGGCACTATAATGTTTTCTTTCTCATGTTAACAGTAATACAATGAACTGGCAAAGAAGCATGAAAACAAAGAAAATCCTTAGGTTTCTGCACTTCGTGTTTCATTGACAGCCGGCCCTGCAGGGGGACTGTAACTGCAGTTTAAGTTTACAAGTTACGTCACAGTGTTTTATTAACAGTTGTATTACAGAGGCAGAGCAATCTGGTAAATTTCATTTACAGTAATTAAGAGTAATTGTTCCAATAGACCATCTTTATTTTCAAATGTTTAACTTTTTCCATTTGAAAGGTATTTTCTAAAAGATAATACAACACCAAAGTATCTTCTTTATTTTAGTCTTTCTTTCTGAGAACTCTTTTGCGAGTGTTTATGCTACAGCGGTTCAGAGCTGAGTGTAAACACACAGTGTCAGGTTGTGAACATATACTCACAGGAATGCCACCTGTGAGCATTTCCATTTTAAAAGCATCATTTTACTCCTCTTGTTTTCCATTTTCCGTTTGACTAACAGCTGAGGACACAGACCAGATGACAAACCTCTATTTTGTTGTGGGTAAAAAACAAACAAATGCATTTTAATTTCAGCTGTGCTTTAAGAGTAGATGGATAGAGGTGTGGGCTCTGTGCAGAAGCAGCTGGTCTGGAAGCATCTGTCACGATGGCATGTAAAGTTTACATGATGTCTGCTCTGTGTGTGTGTGTGTGTGTGTGTGTGTGGGCCCCTCACTGGTATGTTATTGTCTGAACCTACTGAAACAGTGGACTTCAATCCTTATGCCTAAACTAACAATACCATGAATGGTATTTCTGGTATTTTTCAAACGTCAGGCAGGGGACATAAAAGAACGAGCTGATAGAAAAAATAAACTCTACACAAATAGAAAAAAAATAAATATAAGGTAATAATAATAAAGTAAGGGAGGATAAATACATTTGAAATTATTAATTTGAATTATTCTATAAAATATCTTAAATCATTTTTATATGCAATTTATGTAAGAAAGCATTTTCAAAAGAAAATCAGTACAACTTACATATTTACATGTTTTAGGTTAGAAGATAATCATCAAAACTACCTTTGAATGAAGCAAAATAATACAGCATACATTAAGGACTCAGGTTGTTTGTGTTACGCTTGAGAAGAACATTTGTTAAAGCAGCCTGACAGGCATCCATCCATCCCTTTGTGGACTGAGGGGAAGATGTAGAAGAAGAAAAGGAAGAACACCTCATAATGAAAATGAAATCTCTAACAAAAACATTTGCTGAAAGTGTCAGTTAACCTATCCTACCTTTATTTGCATCATTTGTCCTAATAAATCTGATAGAGCATCGCCATCTTCTGACTGAAGCAAATATCATCATGATGGTAACAGCATTAGCATTTTAAAGTGTCAAATGAAAGTCATTAATATCACATGTCATAATATCATCAGGCAGCCAGGTGTCTCAAAAGATTACTCTAATTATTCTCTTGTGTTTTTTGACTTTCACTCATAGGTTTTACTTGGATATCTGCTATCACCTCCTAGTGCAAATGCAAAATGCAAAACCACTGGTTGAATGGCCTACAATTTAATAATTGTTTGCAATTGTTACTTTCTCTGGTCTTGTTACAGTGTTTGGTTTTATGGTCAGTGGGTGGCAGCAAAGTTCTATCAAGCAGGATGACTGGGTTCATCGTGTACCTCTGTTTCTGTTAGGAGCCTGTGTTGCCAGGTCCGTTTATTATGAGAGACTTTTCTTTTCAACAGTGTTGCTTGTGATTCCTACAGGCAGTTGTCAACAATGTCTTCCTCACTGACTGCTTCTTTACTATGGATAATGCTCGATGCACCGCTCAGAAATTGGCTCATTCTATAAATAACAAATGATGGTGTTTGAATAGACTAATTGCCAGCCTATCCCCCTATCTGGTAAATGAAAGACACTTACATGTTCTGTTTCTCTGTGTGGCCTCACATATAGGTATAGACTCTATTAATGTAGAGTTTGGAAAATAAAAGAAACAACATTTTAAAAGGTGCCTACTTTATAAATAGAGTGAATCCCAGGCATTATAGTCAAAAAAATCTGATTCACTCCGGCTAATTTAATATAACATGATACATTTTTATATATAAATAAAAGACTGATTGATAGATATGTTTAGAGAATCGACGGTTGAGATTGCGTGTTTCTCTCGCGATATCTGGCAACCTCGCGAACAGCCACTCTTCTGTCAGCCCGTCAGGATTCAGACTGGAGGTCCACTGTCAACCGCGGAAATGTTCAAAACAGACAAATTAAAAGCTTTAGTCAATGAGAGACTGACAGCTACCGCCGAGGAAATATTCAGCATCTTTGAAAAAACTATTAAAGAATATGAGGAGATAGTTTTTCGTTCAAAGCAGGAGATTGAGCAACAACAAAGGCTGTCCGGGTGGAAAGGTAACTGGTCAACTTTAACGTCAATGCGGAACTGAAACTGGAGGTCTAGTCTGCTGATTTAATAAGAATAGCGTTTGTTAAGAAGTACTGGGGCTTTCAATCGTCTGTGCCACTCCCTAAATACCCAGGTCGTTACACAAACGACAGCAACTGGCGCCATTTTGCATCCCTAAGCGGAGGGAGGGGAGGGGGATGCAAAATGGCGCTACGTGCAGTCTCCTGTGTAAGGGGATATAAACTGTAGGGGTTGGAGGCAACAGGACATGAATCCAAAAGTGTTTTCACCGCTTACCTTGCTGTTCTGCCTCACTTCCACTTGTCACACTGTCAGGTTGGAGAAGAAAAGGGATAAATGGAGTAAAGCAAAAGCCATTTGGAACAACTCATTTCCTACTCTATTATTAAAAAGTTCAAAGTGTTTTATTTGTCAAATGCACAGTATAATACAGGATCATTCTGAGCAAAGAAATTCTTATGACGAGGCAGGCAACAACTACGTGGAACAGAACCAAAATAACCTTACCAGAGAATCATTCTGAGAAAGAAATGATTATGATATAATGTGTAAATAGACTAATACACGCCTACCTACAAAACCAGATTTTTTAAGTCAGAAAGGGACACATCAGAAAACGGGTTGGACTAAGCCTTGACCCTTGACTTGGCCTCTGACCAGACAAATACAGGCAAACTCAGTGTATTTTTGATAAGGGTATGAGAGTGAAATGGTTTTAAAATACATAGTCAAAGCTAATTAAGGACATATGTGCATATCGAACAAAAGTTTGGCCCTGTTAACATGTTATATCTCATATATCTAGAAGCCAAAGATCCTTAGTATT
>JAVQJD010019169.1:0-28977 GCA_036023655.1 Nannoperca australis
TTTTTTTTTTTTTTTAATGAGCAAATTATGTCTAATGGGTAAATCTAATTTGCCGCAGTTATCTCAGCTGCTATTAATTTCAGTAAGTAAACATGATGGTTACAGTTAATCAGATCCACACCCTCTAATTCTCTCCATATAGTTATGTAATGTACCTAATTACTGTCACTGCATGTAAAGAACTGAGAAAAAGTTACAGCGAACGCATAAAAGGACTCAACATTGGCAGATTGAACAGGGTCTGGCATCCATTATTTTGTGGAGAGAGACTAACTTTCCGGAAGATTCTGCTGTTTTGACACTGAAGGAATGTAAACAGCGTTGATTTCTACAGTTATGGCTTCAATCCACACACAACAATCAAACAAACAATAGAGACATAAACCAAATCAAGACATTCTGACATTAATATTTTCATCATTAGCTAGTTTCAGTCCTAAAATATCCAGGTTTAATGGAAAGATAACAGGAGGGCAAATAGCTCATAGCTCAGATGTAAACCAATACACATTTATTTTGCGGTCATTCAGTAACCACCAAATATTTGTGCTATGCCAGAATTATCAAGCAAAACCCTTCATGTAAAAAGGATTTCAATTTCAAAAAGTGAGCTTTTTAGATTACAGCAATTTGATTAAAGCAAAAGGGAGCCCCTAAAGGCAGCAGCTTAATCTCTAAACTGCTTAGCTGCTTAGACATAATCGTCTGCACTGGCAATAATCACAAGAGGACTTAAGGTGAAACTTGGGACATTCACAGAAAAGTCTACGCAAGCATTAACATGAGAAAATATATACTTATATTTCCCCTGGATAGGATTTCATAACGAATGACAACTCTAATCTGGGAAAAGTTTGACATCTCAGTCCACCGTCTGCTGCTTTACCAAAGTGAGGCAGATTAATATTAAAGACAGATTTATGAGCCCACCCCCACCAGCTGAGAGGACTTCCCATATTTGACAAAAAGAGCGGGAGTGCATGATGTTTTCACACCCACTCTCCAGTGTCCCTCCCTCCAGAGTGGCTCTGGCAGCTCTCAGCTGATTCAACATGGAGCTAATGAGAGGGCCTCAGGGAGCCGTGGCAAAACATAAAAACACACGCAATGTGACAAACTCACTGGGCAAGCACCCATGCTCATTAATACATGAACACATGTACTGTTACTCTATTGTATAGATGGGATGTCTTCAGGCTTTACTAAGACAGGACAATTTATTTTTTCAACCTAGAGTCAGATCATTAGAGGAAAGAAAATGAGCAATTACTAAATTACCTGCAATCTCCTTTCAAGTTTAGCCTCTAGTTTTATTCACCATACAAAGGATTTTAAAAGATGAAAATTCAGCTGGGATCTGACTCACCTTAGCATCAGAGTCTAAACTTTATCTAAAACTGCACCTGGTGATAATGTTATATTTATTCAGGGTGGGTGAAATGGATAACACTTTTATCGAGGTTTATGTGATTTTATTTATCATGATACATTATATTTCCTGGAAGTTTAATTGAGGATTTTGAGATAATCAAGTGAATAAATACCGAATTACAACAAGGTACTTAACCACATTGCAACAACTCCGTTAAGCCAGTATTGCCATTCAACAGATTTGCTCAGTGGCTTGTCTGCAACATTGCCCTTCGAAGCCTGATACAACCAGAGATATGAAAAGGAATAGCTACCTCTGTATAAATGGCGTAGCAAAACCTTGGACGGTCGACAAATATAATGTCTCACAGTCTACATCTTTATTCCATCCACCACTTTCCTCACACACAGTAATTAAAATGTGAAAATGTAAATAAGTTTAAACTATGAAAGGAAACATTCAGTAAAATCAATAATCAGCTTGTTATTCAGTGACAGCAGCTGTTCTCATCGAGCCTAAACGTCTCACTTCAAAGAACGTTTCTAAAAGTGTGTCACCTTTCAGCTGACAAGTTGTTGGCAGCAATAGTTGACATGTAAATGGAAACAAAGCCAACACTTTAGTTTCCCTGTAAATTGCTCTGGCATCGATACGCAGGCTGGCATCTAAACAAAAGACTGTAGCGCCTCAGAAACGTAGTGTACTGCTTCTCCAAGACACCAGTGGTATCTAATCACCAAGTAAGGACTGAGTAAGTCTGTCTGCTAAAGCAATCTTTGATATCAACACTACCAGAGAAGCATTCAGAGCTTTTAACACCGACTTCTTTATCTCTGTAAAAAGAAAATTGAGGTCATTAATATTTTGTGACAAATATGCCTCCTACTACAAAATCCTGCTTTAGGGATAAACATTTATTTTTCATTTATATGATATTTTATATAAATATAAACAATACACATTCTTGATTATACATAAAATAACCTACAATGTAAGATGTTATCTGATTTTGGGTTGAGGATAATAATTTAAATGAAAAATTTAAATTTTATTTAAATGAATCCTCAACCCAAAATCAGATAACATCTTACTGACTTTCATGAATTCAAACCTCTTTTGATACCATTTAGTGTCAGCAACTGTTTTGCAATAACTAAGGTATTTACTTTCTGTAATTACCGCTCTATATAGTGCTAGTGGCGTAGTCTGCAATTCCTGCACAGAATCCCAGTTGCCTTCCTATTCAGCTTTTACTGTGCATCAGATTACATTTGGAATTTTCTTTTACCCAAATGTGAGTTTGTTTGGCTGCACTACAACAGATACACCCATTGTTCTTGTGTTGTATTTCTGACAAAGCAGCCGCTATATGAGTGTTTGCTGTAGTAATAAATCACACTTGTTACCACCAGTAGCCACAGGTGTCACCAAAATCAACCACAATTGAAATCTTAAGGAATACTGTATGACTTTCTTTGAAACCACCATCTCTTCTCTAGCTTTGGAAAACGATGTTAATAACGTCAAAACTGAACAGCTATCAGCGCATTTCTGTGCAGAGCAGAAGTCCCCCTCTGTACACAAAACGGCTCCTCTCAACTCCTGCGGGGTTGCCAGGCAACTGTGCCATCACATAAATGCTCTAAGTGACACAAGTTGCTTTCCAGCAGACAAAGACGAGGGCCTGCCAGAGAAACTACATTCACTAACCCCCAGGGTCACACGGATGAGAAAGTTTAGAAATAATCAGATATAGACTTAACAAGTCCCTGTGACGTTCTATGTCCTAAACTGTTTTTCACCATGTCCATAAACACCACGTCCATTATGACCTCACATTAACGGTTTCATTTACACACAGGCACATCTGCAGCAGGATCATCATGTCCAGGAAATAAGACTTCTAGCATCAAGCGGTTGTTGCTAACATGTTTGGGTTATCATCCCTCTTGCGTGAACGTTGCCAAGAGATTACACAACACTGTACATTCCTGGTGCCTGGTATCTACTGTGTGAGATCCCCCACAGAGCATAGGGAGTCAGTCTCACTTAACAGGCCAAGAGTTGCACTGTAAACATAACATTGTACCATCACAAAATATTTCACATTCATCAGCATTTCAACCATAGAGCCATACATCTCTCCTTTTAAAAAAGACATGAAGAATCTGTGAAGGACCTTAGTGATGGAAATTCTTTCCATAATTTCTGAACTTGATTACTCAACCTCTGAGTTATTTCCAATGATATGTCCAATCAGACGTAGTTTATGCATAAAAGAACAGCTCTAAGGGAATTAACATAATCCAGTTAGGGTCTTTTATGAAATTCCTGCCCTTGGACTAACATACAAAATGAGTTTTCCGGTTCTCCCCGCCCTCTCTCTTTTGTTCAAGTGGAGAAAATTCTGGCAACGGCCGGGATCAAAAAGGCACGCTTATAAAAATGCTTTCTCTCCAATCAAGGCAAGTGGAGAAAAGTCAGATTGTACTGGATGTTGAATGAGGAGAGAGAACAACAAACCAAAACCTGAGGTTCTCCAAAGATAAACACTGAAAGCTCTTGGGGGGAGTGGTTAAGGGCTGGGTGGTGTGCATGCATGTGTGTCCTTCTGCATTTATGTGTGTGTGGTGAGTGCGCACGCGTGCGGGATGAGTCAGGGGTGCGCCCCCCAAGAAACGTTTCTAAAATAGCAACCGCAAACCAGACAGAATGTAAATCTGCACTTTGAAAAGGTTTAAAGAAAAAGAGCTTTGAGGGACATAGAAAAACAGGTATTCATTTCAGCCCATTTACAGTTCCAGGAGCGAAGAAATGGGTCACAGCAGTCCAGCTCCACTCGGACTGTTGAAATAGGACTCCTGGTTTTATTTTCTCGAGTAATGAATTACAGGTTTTTCCATCAACTGACGCTCAATTATATTACAGCTCCTGAAAGCTTCATCATGCCCAGGATGAAGGAATTCAACGCGTAAGCAAAGTTGAATAGAATTGTTTAATTGTATCAGCATGTTTTGGTAAAAAAGGGGGAGAAAAAGAGAGAGAGAGGGGGGGAAGGTGGCAGGAGGTAACTGAGCAAAATTCAGCAGTTAAGTCAACTGAATCATTCCAGGTACAAGCTGAATGTTTTAATGCGAGTTTGCTTTCCATGAGGCTTGGATTAATTATAAAAGTGTTTCATAAATGTACTACACAAAGCCAAAGGAGGACAGATTTAATCAACGTATGTGTCCTGGATTTAAATAATTCTGCCTAACATTTAGCAGACTAAACTTTCCTATGAACATTAACTGGTGCACAAATAGGCTTTTTGTATGTCATTTTCTCAAAGGCAGCATGGCATATTGCTGTCCAGGGAAAGCTACGCGTCTCTATATTTGGTGCTTTTTAAGTTTTTAGATAACAGGAGGATTTAAAAGCTTTTAAAAAAGGCTGTTTCATGAAAAGCTGACATTCTGGAGCTACTGTTGATGGTTTTCATTGCAGAGCGAGCAGCAATACGACTTCTCAAAAGGTGAAACTACCTTCACTACAGCCTTGTCCTTAATTTAAGCCATGCCGCACCCCTCTTACTTTACTGCCTGTATTAATTCACTGTGACAGTAGAATGTGAATGCATCGCTCTACTTTGTTGAAATGAACAGGAAGCATTGTTTTTTTGTCCCGACAGTGGCAACTGCTCTTATTGTGGTCAATATTCACAACAACCATAACCCACATTTTCATTCACAACCCTAGCAAACATTTTCCACAGAATCCAGTCATAGTCTGGTTTAAACATCAAAATATCTCTAAATGATAGACTCATCTAAGGGAGTAAATAATTTTCCATTTCAATTTTCCTCTCTAGTGCTGGCTCGACCGATTGTTTTCCACTCTTCACTGCACCCCCCCAACAGGTGGTCTGTGTAAGGTTTCTCCAACTTCTCCATCTTTACTTTCACTTTAGATAACTCAAATATAATGATGTTACATGATATACAGTACTACCCAAAAGTCAAAATAATCATAATCATGGTGTGATTATATGCAGTTATTTGTGCAGCCATACAAGCTACTTTTAGCTACAAAACTGCAAGCTACAAAATCACATCAGTGAGTGTTTTCGTGAACTTCTTTGCCTGGGTTTGGTTAGGTTAGGAGGTTAGAGCGAGGATTGTGTTGTAGTGTAAGAATAAAGACCAGGGAAAGTCCAACAACTCCACAGTGGATCTGATGGAAGCTGGAACAACAGAGCAGTGTTTGAATGCTCAAGAGGGAGCAACAGACAGGGAGAACGAGAGAGAGTGAGAGGGTAAAAAGAAAGCCTGCAGCACATTCCCCACAAGACACTCACTTCCTGTCTGTGAGTCTTACTCAGCACCCAGTAGGAAGAGGAGGATGAGGCCCTCACACATACGACCCTCATTATGGGAGTATAGAAGCCAGAGAAATAATCCTCTAAACAAAAATATAATAATCAAAATCTAGGCAGTGGGCCATTTTTCCTTCATAGAGGAAGAGTTTCCACTTAATATATTCTTATTTTGTGTGCAATCTGTGGCCTACAAATGAAGTTGTGTGTGAGAAACATTTCTACATACATGTCCAGAACAACTCCTAGCATTAGCATTCTCTACACAGGTGAAATAGCAGTACCTGTTGTATATTAAACTGACATAATTATCACTACATACTGAAAATACCTGTGAAATCACTGCACTCTCTCAGTGCCATATGCAATAGTTTTTCCATTCTGAGACAAAGCTGCCCAATAATAGTGTGCGGTTTGGGAGCAAGAACACAAATTAGTTCAATGAAGAAAATGATTCACTTTGCCCAATTGTAGGTTGTTGTTGCAGTTACCCAGCAAACATGTTGTTACGATGTGTGCACACACTGGCCCACCAGGAGGCTGTGCTCGGTCACAAACACCACTAAACTCTCATCATTACTAGTCTGAGCAGGGGAACCCTCAGTCAGAGCACTTCAAACTGACCCATACACAGTAGAATACATCGGTGACGTATGCTTTAAAAAATTAAATTAAAAAATCTATGGAAAACCTTGTTGCACATGCACTCAATTTGGATAATCAAGGTTGGAGAAAATGTTACATCTTTCCCACACTTGCCTCTGGTCTCTTAACCTTATAATGAATGTAAAAAGGAGGGGGGGCACAAAAGATCTCTTATACTCTTCCCTGTACACATAAAACTATCTTTCAAGCTTTCATGCTTGTGTCAAGGTCTCCAAGCCATTAACTTGGGAGTTCTATTCTAGGGTGCCAATAGTACAACAGTTAAACCCAGATGGGCTGTCAGGTCACTTGACACTGTATTTACTGATCTAAGCCCGGGAACCCGCATCCCTGCCAATGCAAGAGACAGTAAATTTGTAATTGCTAAGCAGTTAACAATTTCCATTTTCTCCTGAAGCAAATTGTGCCAGAACGGGGGGGGGGGGGGTGAAATACGGCTGGTCCGAATAAAGGTAGTTTGAGTGTGTTTGCTAGGATTTTGCTTCTGTGTGGAGACATGCTGGTGAGTCACTAATGCGTATTTGAATGGGCACAGAGTGCTGCTGGGTCATTTATATTCTCCAGAATTTATGCAACCCTTGACTATATGGTTCTTCCCCCAGTCTGATGTCCCACTCTGACCCATTTTCCAGTGGGCTTCTAAGTACAGACATATTTATCATTAGGAAAACATCTTCAAATGCCTGGTTAAAAGCCAACATCATTTCCATTACGGCTCAAGATTTCAGATACATTGAGGTAAATGGACTTGGAGATCAGATTTCTCAGGCCATGCCTTAAAACCTCACACCAATCAGCGAATAAAATGTTAGGGGTGAAATAGATAAAATAACAGAAAACAAATCAAATAGTAAAAACTTTGATAAAAGTACAAACATTATTGCATAGTATTTATCTGTAAGTTATTCCTATAAAACAAAATGTATTCATAAATACAATTTTAATTTGTAATCTGTCATCTGCTATAAGTAATTTCTGTTGGTAAAGATGTGACAACTTCCTGGAAGGTTTTGGATCTTGCAGCCAGAGGGTGAGAATGGGAGCTGAGATTTCACAGCAGTGTCACAGCTCTTCTATGAGGCAACACATCACATCAGTGAACATGTCATGCAGGGTGGGAAATAAACTTTTTTTATGTTTATAAAAAAATAAAAAATAAACCACACAATCGACCAGGCACCGACAGATAAATGTTGAAATTCCCCAGCCACTCAATAGTAAATAGTTATTTTGTGTCTGGAATCTATTAATTTCCATCCATGATATCGTTATCTGTGGAGCGACTCGATTCCAATTGCCCTGTTGTAGTGGGTCGCCTCTGTAATTCACTGCAAAACGTAATCTGACCAAACTCTTAGCCAAGAAGTCCTTGCCGAAAAACAAAAAAACAAAAAACACATGAAATCTGGCAAACAAACAAGTGTCTCACTTGTCTGAGCAAACATACTGCTATTGTTAACCTGCATCACACCACAATGCCTAATCATACCAATTAGCTAGCTAGCTAAGATAAAAACGTACATGTAATTGATCTAAGTATTCAGACATTGATCATCTTATCATGTGTGGAGTACAATGGACAGCACATAAGGATTTGATCAATACAGGTTGATTATTTAATTCTGGATGCAAAGAAAACTGAACTGAGCCATTTAGAGATGTCACCAATTGTTTTATTAACCGAATCAGGTTTGATGTTTTTCTTCAGGGTCACGTTTTGGTAATCTTCGGTTGAAATTCTCTGAACCAGATTACTAGACGGTCTAGTTTTAGTTTACTAGATTGGCGGGTCACAGCTTAATGAAACATCGATGTACATCAGACAGGTACAGAGGTTAACCAGCTCCATTTCAAGCAACAGCTCCCTCCCGCTGCACAGACAATTCAAGCTCCTTCCCTCTGGACGGAGGTTTATGGCCCCAAGGTGCAGGTCAAAGCGATACAAAAATAGCTTTTGTTCCAGCAGCCATCAACCTGGTTAAACCAAAATGTAGAAACATTGTACTTTGAACACTGACGCTATTGTTTGAGCACTATTTCATGTCTTGGTTTATGTCATTTGTAAAAATGTGTCTAACTTGTCTTTAAGATGAATGTTTTTAAAATATTTTCTGAAGCGCAAAACAAATCTACTTACAGGTACAAATAAAGTAACCTGTACCTTGGCCTCTGGGTAATTTAAACGCTTTTTTAACAAGTGCAGGCATATTACCTGGATCTGGCAACAAGCTGAAATGCTGAGCTATTGTTGGGAAGTGATCGCAGCATGAATCGACCAGTGGTCAAGCGCACTTCATTTTCCAGGAAAGACAAGCCAGAGATACCGTCACAGACAATAACACCGAGTATAAATACACTGGAGTTCCCATAAAATGATTTCATTAGGGTCCAACTCTGCCACTCTGGCCTTGTGAACATGATGTACCACGTCAAAGTCTACGGCTTATCCAATCAAAACACAGCCGGATGTTACAAAGCTCTGATCCAACTGGATGAGACTAAAAGAGCTATTTATTAGGATGTAAATTTACAGTGACGGGTATAGAGAGAGAATCTCTGATCCAGTGGTTTGAAATAAATCTAGACATGACTCTAGCTTTTTTTTGTCATTAGTGCACCGTTTGCAAAACTCAACAGTTGCTTTGACCGTGTAATGTCTACTAAGAGATAACCAAGCGCCATATGATGCAACCAGACCTCCAGGAAGCTTCTTGAAGGCCAGAGGTCAAAGGTTAAAGCAGTTTCACAGTTGAGATAGTGTGGTATTTAAACCTGATCCTACAAATGACCAGAAAGACGGTGGAGCACAGCAGCCCTCTTACAACCCAGCTGCAATGTAAACATGAGCAAAGTCAGCCGTGATGTCATGATGCCGCAATTGGGAAACAAGATGTTGGCGGAGATACGAGACCAAACTAACAAACTGTAAAAGACCCAGTAGACTGGATAGATTATACGTAACGCATACAGACGCACAAACACACAGTGGGAAGGGTGCACTGTGCGTCCGACCGGGACTCTCGGGTTTAGGGCCGGCCTCTGGTTAAGTTGTTTTCCTGGAAGAGTCAGGGATGACATGGAGCTTTGAGGAATGTCCGGGGCAGCGAGGCTGCAACCAGGACATTGTCAAGGGGAACCATGTGCATGTGTCTGTGTGTATAGGATAAAGGACACACTTACTTGAACAGCTCAACAGCAATACTACTTGTTTTAATTATGATTGTGGCTGATTATGTCACGTTTATCTGCTTCTCAGTTCTGACTTACGGTCTTTCTATGCAATTGATTAAGAATCCAGCCCATGTACCTAAGGCTCTAATATTCCACACTCTTGTATTTTGAAATACGTGATTAATGACCTCAACCTCTGAGTTTCCAGAGACCTCTCAACAGAGACTGACCTGGCCTTGTCTTCACGAGCCCGTCATCGCTTGTTTAACTGTTCACCGTCACTGGCAAGTCATTAGAAGACAGTGAATCAAGTAACACAACACAGACAACTTTTTTTTTTTTTTTTTTAAGTTATCTGACACTAGTCATAAAAAAGTTGTCGTTTTCTAATGAAGACTGTTGCTACTTGTAGTCAGTCAAGGTTGGGGTTTTGTTTTTGTCAGTATCTGTGTGCTGTCCGTTTTGAGAAGTAAGAAAACTGCATGTCCAGGTCAGGTTCAGTCAGGTCAGTCTAAAAACAAATGCACACCATGGGAGTTTGTCTAGCGACAGCTTGTGGTCGGGGCGTGTTATTACCTGCATGCAGGCACAGCACGGCGGATGCATCGCTGATGGTTACCGTCTTCGACCTCCTCTAACTTCTATTCAAACTTTAGATTTAGGCAACACGCACATGTAACTGCACACTTAGCAGCTTCTTTCAGTGGCCAAAATACCTCCTTTCTTTTGTTCATAAAGCGGTGGAACTAACTGAAAGCCCAACGCTAATTTACCTGAATTAACGTTAATTGCTAATTGATTCGTTCCGCACGTTGCTTTCCGACGACGCTAACGAGGAGCCCTAACATTTGAAGATACTGAAAGTTGTAATTATGTACTGAAAGTTGTAATTATGTACTGAAAGTGCGTGTAAAATAAACACAAGTGTCACCGGAGGGTTAAAGTATGCAGCTTCGTGGAAACGACGGGCTACAATTAGCCTATTACTAACTTACACGAGATGAAACGTGGACAGAGGCAAAGAAAACACTTGGATATAACACTAACTTTGCAATTGTTTGTTTGTTTGTTTTAGTTTTTTACCTAATAACATAATTTCCAACTTCTTACGGTCCACCCGAAACCTCTCTTCGGTCCACTCCGGATCTGGCAGCGGAAGGGGTCCGCTTAGATCCTCCTCTGATCCCGGGAGAGGGGAGTCGGCGCTGCGCTCGCTGTTGGAGCCCTGGTCCGACTGCTGCAAGTATCCGCTCAACGCGTCGCACCGGGCAGCCATCGCGCTGCGCAGCAACTTCTCCAGCGGCCACTGCGTTTTACCGAAAGTCAAGTTAGAGCTGGAGCAAAGCGTTGGACTTGAGTGAACTTTTCTTTTCTTTTTTTTTTATTCCGTCACTTCGCGGTGTCGCGCGAGCTCATTGCGGCGCACTCGAGACCTTCCTCTGCTGTTTTCTTCAGGCCCCTTCGTTTTTTCCCCCCATTAGGAAGACTTCTAAAAAGTAGGCAGGAGCTCGCTGGTCCGGTCGCTACAGGTCGTCTGCCGAGTTAACGGCACAGAAACACGGCACGCAGCAAGCACACCAACCAACTCCTCGGGAAAGTTTCACGTGTCATCCTGAGGGGGGGAAAAAAGAGCGGGACTCCTCCCAGAAACCCTTTTTTTGAGCGTCTACCTCCCCCTGGGTTCCTGTGATGGCTTCCAAACGTGAATAATTGCGGAGCGTGCACACCTCTTAAACCCAATGTATGTGATGTGATGTGATGTGAAAAGAAAGTCACAAATGGAGGCATCACTTCAGTATTCCTGCTCCAGTTCTTCAGTCAGGCTGGCAGAGTAGAACAACACCCCATGCAGCCAGTTTATTGGTTTATAGAGGAAACACTACACAGCCCGAGAGTGGGTGAAAGGAAGCAATACAGGAAAGAGAAACCAAAACACACTCAAAAGGGGGGCCACAATCCAAAGAACTAACATGCTGTATATGTGCTGATTTCGAATAAAGTAATAAAAAGTCAGGAGGT
This sequence comes from Nannoperca australis, assembly GCA_036023655.1. Taxonomy (NCBI): domain Eukaryota; kingdom Metazoa; phylum Chordata; class Actinopteri; order Centrarchiformes; family Percichthyidae; genus Nannoperca; species Nannoperca australis. The sequence continues at coordinate 11,583 of JAVQJD010019169.1, forward strand.
TAAAAGGTCACTGAGCTCAGTAAAGTATACAATAGAAATTTTGCAAGTCCCTATAGAAATATATAGGTATTCTCACGCTGTGGCCAGGAAATGATTAAACAGTTCCCAGTGATGTATTGCCCTGTTAGGCACAGTTTTCCATATTACATTTTCATGGTTTTAGCTCAGCTTGTTTCTGATGGCAGTTCTCTACATTTTGTTTTCTTGTGATTTGTCCTCCACATCAGGAATGTGCCAGGCCAGTGGCTAGCGATGTTCTACCCTCATCATCGTTATTCTTCATATTTAAATCGACCCGTGGAAGTCTCACTTGCCAGCCATGTCAGACTTCAGATAACTGCACGTCGACCGCTTTAATCTGCCAGCTGGAGGTTTCATTAGAAAGCAAAGTAACCATAGTGCTGCAGCATCACGGCTCGCTCTCAGTCAACTTTTTGCTCATTTGGAGTGAAAACGTCCATCATCTGGGGGATTAAAGGTGGAAATGCCTTATGTATCAGACAACTGGATTTTAACTGTTTAATTTCAGTGATCGGGAATCTCCAACTAGGTTTTTTTTTTCTTCCTGTTTCTTTCTAAATCACATCAACACACTGCAGCGATTAAATAAGTGTGAGGTGCTCAATTAATGTGTGTACACTAATGTCATCAGTGTACAGCAACCACGCTGCAACCAGCAGAGGTGACGATGAGGGCTGGTCTAATTTCAATGTATTTGGAAGGAATTCCACTGCTAAAGCAAGGCACAATAATAGCCACAATTCACACGGATAACCATTTAGCAAATGGGCCTGAATTAAATGTAAGGCAACATGAATATTAAGCTGTCCAGGAAAGTGCCTTATGGAAAAGACATGGGTGGTAAAAAGTAAAGGCTACCACCTAGTGGCCATGTGAATACTAGAATAAGGGGCAGACAGATTTGCTGGTTATGGAATTATTCTGTAAACTGAACCAAACACTTTATACCACAGCAAGATAGTTTATAGTTTCATTTCTTTTGTATTTTCAAAAAGCAACTTGCCATTCACTTTTTGATTAATGTTTTTAATGCAAAATAATGAAAAATGAATTCAGTATTGTCTTGTACAATCTATTAAAAGAAAAATACAATCAGGCCACCTCACCACAACTAATAATAATAATAATGCCAATTTAAGGGAAAAATAAAACAGTAAAAACAGTTAAGTCAAGTAAAGTCCGAGTACAGAAAGTGCTTCAAGCGTATAAAACACCTCAACTAGAACCAGTGTGGATGAGCAGTTGAAACCTTATATTTTGAGGTGTTCAGGGATGCGTTATTGTTGCTGAAACTTCAGTCCTTCACATTGCATACCTCTGAGTCCATTCACTGGCTACTTTGTTGTACCTAAAGAGAAAAGACAATCAGAGTGGGTTTCTAAAGAATAGTCGAACGACTGAAATTTGTTCCACATGCCAACATTCTTTGGCTTTCCTACTCACTTTTGTCTGTCTGTTTTGTAGATGTGTGCAATGTCTGGGACAAGAGGATCATCTGGATTCGGGTCACATAGCAAGGAGCATATGGATAATAAAACTGTTTAAAAAAAAAAAAGACAAAAAATCAGTAGGCACACAGGTTACAATTAGATTGTAAATAACTTTTCAATTTAGCTCATTCTCGATATACCAGATTAAATACAAGTGGACACGTTCCAATTTCATGCACCTTTACATCAAAATCTTGTCGGTTTAAATCCTTGAAAAGAGGTTTATTTTTAGCCACTACTTTCATCACGGATATTGGAACATCCGCCTTTTTGCTCCTCCATTTAAACAGTACAAAACATGCAATTTCACAATTTTCAAAGTGACAAAAGTACACCGGGTGCAGAGGTTCATTTTTGGATTATCAGCCCTGAAAATCCTGTTACTTGTATTCATAATGGCTGGAAATCATCCATTTGGAAGAATCCAGAATGGCGACAGCACTGTGGATTATTTTACCAAATAGGCTTCACTGTCTTGCTATGTTTGACGTAATGCAACGTACCCATCTTTGGCATTCCCTTCCCATGTTGTGTTTTGCCCCAACATCCTAATTTACCATCAACTATGTCACATTACATTCTCTACTTCCTTGTGACTTCAAAGTAAATCTACCAGTTTTCTAAGTACAAACCAGATCCCTACACAATGCTGCTGTCATTCTGTACTGTACAGGCAAAGACGTACATAATAGTTACCTTTTGATACTGTGAGTGCAGGTGACCACTGTGACCTCAAGATGTCAAGGCAGATGCTACCGTTGCTGTTTATGTTTGGGTGATAGATTTTCGTTGTAAAGGCAACCTATGAAAATAACAAACATAGCAGTAATAGGTCAAATAACCTGTTTTTCAAAGTGGATTCTGAAGGTGGATGGGGTCTCTGTCAAATCACACATAAAAATTAAAAATAAACATTTATCTTTTGAATAGGGCTGCATCTAACAATTCATTATGGATTAATCATTTGCACTACAAAATGTCAGAAAATAGTGAAACACGCCTGATGTAAAAAGGTGATGTACTTTTGAGGTAATCAATCTTTAACATAATCTTACCTTTGGTGGTTTGAAAGGATAGTCAGTGGGAAAATGGACAGAAAGGAAGAAAACTCCTCCATGATATGGGCTGTCATTCTGAAATAGATGAGTGAATGGTTGTTTAATTAAGCCTAGTAGTGTAGAATAAAATACTAGTTGTGAGAGATAACCATATATTTTGATCATTATTTGCCTCTCTTTTGTTTGTTTAAGATTGTGTTTGTTTAAATTAAGACATTGTGGCATTTCCCCTTTTCCTATTGTCTCAGTAATGCCATGGGCTTCCGTGGGTAACATTGGGTTAGAGTGTGCCAGGCTGTGCTTTCCATACAGAGCAGAAAGGGCTGTAAAGTCAACATAAAACACTATTGTCTAGAGATCCAGAAGCAACTTGGTTTAAAAACAAACAAAAAAAAAACAGGAAACTAATCCAGAAAAAGCTCACCGGTCCTGTGATGGTAGCTTGCCAGTGAAACACTAAAAAGACAAATAAAAAATCTGTGAGAACATTGTTTAATATAAAAAGGTTTTAGACCCACAAATCAGTTACATTGCAACACAGTCCCCTAAACACAACAGTACTGCTAACAAAAATGCCAGTGGTAGATTACAGGATTAAAATGTAAGAAAGAAATCAGATTTATGTACATGTCATTAGGTATTTTCACACTTACTGTCCTCTCCTACAGGTCCAGCTGAACATGAAGCTGGAGGGTCCCTCTGCAAGTCATTTAACTCCTGTACAAATAAACAAAACAATAATTTAAGAATTTGACAGCTCCCTCCGCACTGTTAGTGCTAATGCAGTTTGTTAAACTGTAAACCAACGTTAGCAAACGACTTCTGAAAACGTACTGAAAAGTAGCCAGGAACATACCCTAAAATGCTTTCTCATTGCTCGTTCGCTAGGCCAACTTTAGCTGGCAGCGAAGTTAGCTCATTTTAAGTTTTACTGCTTTGCTAAGCTAACTGGCTTCTGTGTAGTATCATCGCCACTGGCATCAATAGCGGTCTTGCTGGCAGTAAAACCGATCTTGTGAATTAATAACCTACCGTTAAATATTTCACAAAACGATGGCACAGCAAACCACGACGTTAGGTTAGCAAACAGATGCTATTAGGTGATTGAGTGGCTAACGTTATAGCGACACTTCCGCATCGCTCCAACCTTTTCTGTACATTAAATCGGTTAAGAAAAGACGAATACTCTTACCTTCTGTATTCTTTTCAAAGCCATGGCAAATCTTTCAGATGGGGTAACAGAAGCTACGGTGTTAACTTTAACAGCTGTCAGCTACAACTACGCTCACTTTCCGCCGACTCGGTGTTGTTTGTTTTGACAAACTGATTATTTCTTTTGTTTCCGCGTTTTTGTTCGACGACGAAGACTAGACCGGTGCTTTGTGGGAATTAGAGTTTTAAGCCAAGCGACTTAAAGGGGCCGTTCACCGAAGTATATGGGAACAGTTCATCCTGTGAAAACTACTCTGTTAAGAACTTAATAAACAGTAAACTTAGTCAATAGTGTAAACTTTAGAATAAAACTGTAAAAATAACACACAAAAAACAGGCCACAATAAAAACAAAACCTTGGACTAATAGGCCATTATGCTATATTGTAGTCCATTACATTAACATAGTTGTTAAGCTCTGATAGTGCACCTTTTGGGGCGACTTCAAATGTAACTTCTGGAAAACATCAAGAGTAAATGTCTGTCACATAGTAAACTATCAGAGCAATTTAATCACCCTTCAGCAAATTTGAAAACAGTGTATTACAGTTGACTTTGACATTTTCTTTCTCTAAAGCTATATTATTTTCACTCATTCTAAAGTGAGGCATTAGATAAAAATAGAGCTTGGGGTGTGTGATGTAGTGTATTGGCTTGTCTATGGACCTCTATTCATTGCATGTACGACAGTGGAGACAGTTCCATTCTGTAGTATGCGTTGCCTTAACTTCAGTGTTATGTTATAATGTCTGACCTTTGAGGAACATATGGTATTTGAATTGGACAGACCTGACTATGATGTAAGCTTCACTAATTAGATGTTGATATCTTGGCACTCTGGTGATTAAAGCTACACAATAAAAGGTTGAATAACCTGACCTTACATTGCTTTGAGGAAAAGGTTTGTGCTGGTGAATAATGGCTACAGCTGTCCTTCTATACACAGGAGAGCGTTATAAGTGGTCAGGGTGAAGATGAATGGATAGCATCATCATTAAGCATGTAATACTGGTATATAAAAACAAGGCAAGGCAGGTTTATTTGTGTAACACCTTTCCAATACAGAAACTAAAATGACGTTTAAAAAAATAATGAAATCTATTGAAACAGAATGAAATTATCTAAAAAATTCACACACAAAATATTGATTTAAAACAAATACATTTTACAGAACCGTAATACATGTCCCCACGTTTAAAATTAAAGTTCAGCAGAGAAATTAATCAATACAGGTGCAGGAAAACAAGGAAGACTTTAATGTAGATTTAAAAGTGGCTAAAGTTGGGGTGCATGTGGATCATCAGGGAGCTGATTCTGTTTGCAGCATCATAAATCCAACATGGTGTTTGATTTTGACTTGAGGCACTTCTAGCTGATTGCTTCCAAAAGATCTAAGGTGCCTACTGGGTTTATATTCTTCAAGCATATCATAAATTTATTTAGGCCCTAAGCCATAAAGTGATTTATAAACTAACAGCAGCACTTTAAAAGCTGTTCTACAACTCACTGGAAGCCAGTGTAAAAATATAAGAATGGTTTTTGCAGCAACATCTTAAAAGGGTCAGTGGGGATAAAGTGGTCGGTAGGGAAATAAGGGGCCGTTGCTTAAGTCCACCCTGCTAAGATGAAGGCATGAATGAGTTTCTCTGAACCTTCTGTGGACATAAAACTTTGAATAGTTGCTATTTGTAGATGATATAAGCCTGATGCAATTGTTGCCTTGATCTGGCTGCTGAAGCTCTAATCTGATGCCATTACAACACCAGCATTTCTAACTCTGACTTTAGTTATGTAGTCATAGTTTTAACCATGAAATGAGTTTTGAGTAATTTGCATTACAGATTTGGCACAAAGACAGCATATAAGGGGTTGAAGAAGAGATGCACAAGAACTGAACTGCATGTCACAGAGACGTCAGCAGACAGCCTTGTTTTCCAGATATTTTATGGCCAGTCAGTGGTATCAAAGGCTGCATAAGTTTCCTGAAGCACTGTCTGATATTTTTCTTGAATCACTAATCAGACAAAAGTATTGTATTACCTTTGTGCAGTCTTAAGCCAGTCAAGCCAGAATTAAACATGCAAAACTCAATTTGCATTTATGCCATTGCCGCTGAGCTGAATAAAAGGAATTTCTCAATCATTTTGCATGTACATTAAGGAGGCATTAAGTGGAAGGAAACGAATGCAAAGATATCAGTATCAGTATGCCCCAAGGCTGTAACTTCTATTGTTGTTTGGCTTGATAAGCTATCTTTACAAAGCACTGATGAACTGAATGCTAAGGTCCATATTGGAGAGAACTTCAGTCCTGAGAGAGCAGGGGGAAGGGAAGACATAAGATAGATAAACATATTTAGACGCATACAGTACATAGAGATAAGGGGCACATCTGTCATCTTTTACGCCTGGACTGCTGCACACCTCAAAGCCACAGACTGCAAAAAATGTATTCCTTTTTATGTATCTAGTTAGTTTTTGCAGCACTGAATGCCTTGAATCATGAACTCATAGCTAATTTAAAACATCATCTTTCATTGTATTTCTGTAAAATACAAGTGCGGAATTTGGGTGAAATAGCATACGTTTCCAGCTGCTCTGCATACCCCCGACCATTCATTCTAATGAAATAAATACTAATCTGGTTTCTTTGGGATTAAGAGTCTGCTAAAGTAATATAAAAAAAGACTTAGTAGATGATCTCTCAGTAATGCAGCTTTCTGGCCTTGACATTTGTTAATTTATGATTAACATTTGGAGCCAAAAGCAAGGAAATCTGTTTCAATTTCTTCTTTTCTTTTTCATCCACATGCATTTCATTCTCATGAGTTTTAGTTAAGACAGTCATTCAATTTTTGATTTGACACAACAATTTTGCGTCAATATTTATGTTAATTATTGTGTTCTGATTATCTTAGTTAAAATTGAAACCCTGTTGCTTAAGTAAAAAAAAACTAAAAAACTTGATGGCAAAACACAAAGCCTCAGTGGACGAATGTGTACATGTGTACATGTATGACTATAAATGTCAGGACTGCTTCATACACTGAAGACATGCAGTTTTCAACCAGATGCTCATATATTAATAGTTCCTCTTATGTGTTACTACTCATAGGAATAATATAAAGTCTTAAAAACTATTCTTGAGTACTTAGTTACTTTCCACTGCTTATTAGGGACACATTGACCAGATTCTGACCCATTGTATACTGTATGTACAGGCTGCATATTTAAGACAGTTTCTCCTCCTGGTTCAGAAAAATATTGAAAATAAACGTCTATATTTAGTCCCTTCTTGACCTTTGATAAAGATTGCGAATGTTAAAATATGAATATCCTGCAAGTCTATTCTATCTCGACCTAGTTTTCAGAACCAGCATGTCGCCGCAGTGCATATAGCGGTGCAATTTAAGCTGGAAAAATAGCTGTATGTCTCCAAAACGGGTTGTAATTTATTCTTAACACGCGATTGGTCTTGGATCGATGCGCGTTCGCGGCGCTCAGAGGTGGCGCGCCCGTGCTTCTGAGCATCGCTTGGAGAAGAGGAGAGGAGAGGAGAGGAGAGGAGAGATAGAGACAGAGAGCTGTGCCACACCAATGTCTGCCTCTTCACGTTGCCAATGACTAATCCTCGCATTCCTATGTCTGCCAGTTGACATACTGAACGCGAAGGACCAGGCTTCCACCTCCGATTCAGGAGTCCTACTGCGCGATTTTTCAGGTGAGCCCCCCCTCCCCTCCCCTCCACCCGTCCGCCCCTTCTCCTCCGGTGACCGATGTCGCTGTTTTGTCTGTGTATTTTACACGCTATTCGCGATTAAGAGGAGGGACCGGGGGCACGGCGCGTTTTGCGGTAGCTGTCCAAGGTGCTGAAACGGGCAGCGGCTTGTGGTAAGAAATACACAGCAGCCTAATAGTAGAGCTAACGTCCTCATGTTAGGAGCAGGTTCCATGACTTCGCTGTTTGCATGCTATAGGCTGCAGACTAAACCTCCTAAATATGTCGTGTGGGTGTCATAAGGGGGAGAAAGAATGATGAAGCCTTAACGTGCATGCGATATCCGTTACATTTGCACACTCTTGCACGTCTTGATTATGGCTGCTCTGCCCGGATGGCTGTATCTAAGCTGCATTGTAGAGTACCTCCTCCAGGGACGGAGTGTTGTTTTACTGCATTTACCGTTGTCAGGGTCCGGGTCTTCACCTCACCTTATCTTGCTATTGCAATCTTAGGATGCACCCATAATAGGTGCCTTGTAGGATGTGAGTTCTGGTGTCAACAAATAGTAAAAGGTTATCATTGTTTCAGGCATTGATTTTTCTGCACAATGAATCCATGTGAGAATAGAGTGACAGTAGTCCTACACGGGGCCAATCCCTGCTTTTCAAGTTGAACTTTTGTCCCTTTCACTGGGATTTCACATTGCACCATCAACCATACCATATGCAAAATCCACTGCCTGTTTTAAAAAATGTCCTTGTCAAGACCTTGTGAAATGTGAACATGTGTAGCTGAACATGAGCTCTGCACATCTGTTTCGTGTGGAAATGTCAATCAAGTTGTAACATGATCCAGGCCACAAGTTGCACAAATTGTTCTGTTCTTGGTAAAGGTAAGGGCAAGTCACATTCAGGCTCCATTGTTCTCCTGATGGACCGACATATCTATTCTGTCCACAACAGGAGCTCCTGACATTTCCTGTGGCAGATTTACTCACTGGATCATGGCACAGACCAACAGCGGTGGGCAGGGGACCAACGGGGTAGCGGATGAGTCCCCCAACATGATAGTGTACAGAAAGGTAAGGCAGCTGCTATTTTTAGTCTGCAGTGTGTGTGTGAGTGTTTGCGAGTGTGAGCGTGTGTAACTCTCTCGCATCAATTTACTCAACGATGAGCTGTGCAATGGAAATTGTTAATGCTAATGGCAATACAGTGTTCTTGGGCCACGGTTGATTTAGGGGTTGTAATGCTACATCAACTTGATGAGAGCGAGGAGAGAACATGCAATGTTTTTCTCACAAGATGCATGACATGCACATAGGTTTAGACGCACACACACACACACACACACACACACACACACACACACACACACACACACACACAAACGCAGTGAGACACCCTGACAGGCATGCACACATTTTCCAGCCAGCTAGACCATCAGCATTTATTGCTAACATGTTGGGGATGGATTTTTAACTGACTGACATTAATGGAACCGAAAAGAAGCCAAAGGCTTTTTAAGCATTGTTCATTACACTGCTTCCTTCACTGTTAAAGCTGTTACTACATTAGAGAATTAGAGAAAGGGAGGGGAGTGAAATGGCCCACTGCTGAGACACCTTAATCCAGTACTGCTCCAAACATCAAACTGATTAATGAAATAATAATCTGCAGGAAAGTTAGCACTTGTTTACTTTGAGGCTTGAGGTCCAATTAGAGTTTCTTATAGGAACGTTAACACCTGTAGTCTGAAATATAGATATGCACTGCTCCTTGTGTGCACTGATTTGGTTGTAATATGTTCTTCTCCCTGGAAAAAAAAATGAAAAGAAGAGGCTTCTATTCCCTGGTGGTGCTTTTATTGTCTAACAGCTATACTGATCTGTTAAAGTATTACCCATGCTGTATGTGTTGCATTTCTTGCTTATAAAATCCAATGTCTAATTCACTTATCCCAGGTGTTATTATTCAATAATTAAGTGACACTGGGTTCTATGTTATTGTGTCCTGCAAATTAACAGCCATCTAAAGTATCACACATGAGCCTGATGGGCAATGGAATGTTTTACTCACAGATGCACCAGTGAAGTGATCGTTTTCACATCTTACTTGTGGATGACTCAAGCATTGAGTGAATTTCTTCATCTCATTCTCTACACCCTTCAGCGAATGCTCCCATTCCATCTGCGACAACTTCTGCACACCAGGACGAGGATACACTTAGCATGATATCATAGATTGACGGTCTTTTATAGCACTCACAGCGTGTTAGGCAATATCACTGCCAGTGTGGGACAAGATTTGCTGGAAGTGCCGCTTTATGCTTGTAGCAGAAAGGATCTTCCCAAAGCAAGACGACAAGCTCATAAACTATATTGTTCATAAAGTAGGCCAAGATTTTGAGGATAATGGAAATAAATGAATGCGACTTGTTTTGTAATTCCTTGAAAGTTTTATTTTGTGTAGTCATGTCTCTTATTAAGATAATTTTAATATGAAACAGTATAAAAATATGTTAAGGCATGACAACTAGTTACATCCTGTATAAGAGCATCAAATATTGACTTGAGGTCTTTCCAGCTATTCAGTTACATGTGTTGTCTCTTCCTTTCTGTCGCTATTGATCTGAAAGTCCGGCTTTTTCTGTAGAAACAAGCTTTTACCTTCAGCAAGCAGACTTAAATTTTGTTTTTTAATTTTTTTTAATGTTTGGTCAAATTAATATCTTAGTCACAAAGCTTTCATACATCATCCAATTCCTCACTTCTCACCACTTGACCACACATGGCCGCAGCTTGGCTCTGACCTAGATACACTGCAGAATGAAAGAACGCGGTGAAAGCAGCGAGAATGAAATCGTGTTTCTGGAGTGGTTTTAACTTAAACTGCAATTGGAAGGAGCACTGTCTGTAGATATGTGGATACTGCCAGGATGAACAGGTGCCCCAAACTCTTTTCAGATGGAGATGACTTGGCAGAGGTGTTGCAACCCACATTGACTGGGCCACACAAAGATAAGCTGAGTTTTCAAGTGGAAAACATGCTTTTATGTTGTGTTTTACTGCTCAGACTGCCTGTACGATATCATAAAGAAATAGTGGAAACACTATGTTGATATTAAGCAACTGGCTACATCTACTCAAAAGTTTACGATGTGGTAGTAGTGTAGTAGTGGAAGGATTATGTAATACTAGCAGAGGGAGTTTTATGGTTGAGGACAGCAGAAAGTGGTTTGATAGTTCTTCCAGTGGAAGCATAACTATATCCTTTCACTCTCTCAATCTTTCTTTGTCTCTGGCTCGTCTACCCCTCCCCTACTGTCATTAGCGTCTAATGAAAATAGATGGGTGAGCTGAGGTGTTGACCTGCTTGCTGTGGAGATGTGTGCAGAGATGTCTGTTTTCCTCAAAGAGGCATGCACACAAGCAGTGTGCTTGAATTTATATCTATAAATGCAAATGTTAATGCACAAGTACACACACAGCATTTAAACAGCAGAAACACATGTACAAACGTACATAGCTGGCTTCATGATGAACTGCTTTATTGACGACAGTCGATTGCGACCCTGAAAATGTCATCACTCACTATATGAATCCAAGGAAGATAATAACAAATACTATGTTTATCAGGAAATGCCAATAAAATGTTCAATGGAATGATTCAGTGGAAATGCACAGCATGTCTCAGGGTCTAGACAATTATTTACAAAGTGAAATCCTTTGTGATGTCTTGCGGCTCACACATTAATCGTGTCAGGCTTACATCATCAACTGTACCAAGGTGTAGTGTATCTTTGTGTTTTTTTCATGCCTGCTCACATGTGTGCACCATGAATAATGCTGTGATCCATGTGTGATCATGTGTGTATGTAGGGCAAATGTTGCTAAGAGAGAGTCCTGAATTTTTTATGCAAGCCTCAAACAGCTCTGGTGAAGTTCATAGCCACCGAGCATGAGGAGGGAACATCTTCTGTCACCAGCCAGCTCTAGCACTGTGTGTGCGTTTGTGTCTCTGTCTGTGCGCGTCTGTGTGTAAGCTTGTGTGTGCTGCTTGTGATTAAGTGGGCGGCAAGAAAGAGGAAAGACAACACAGTAATGTATTAAAATGATCTGATTTAACATACAGTATAGATAGACATAGTAAAATATTGATGTTTTCTCTACATTCACTAAACCCTTTAGAAAGTGAAAATCCACAGTATTTAGCAGTGTATTCCATCATTATTGAATCAGAAAAAAGATGAGCACAAAAGCTGCAGACACAGTTACTAGACACCCACCTTTACAACCTCACCTATTCTCATATCTGTGACACATTTTCTCGTAAAAACTGGCACAGTATGTTGGTCTTTCTCCATCGCAAGTTCTCTGTTGCACAAGAGAAAATGTGACTTTTTTATCATTTAACATTTTCTGTTGCCTCTCCCATCACATCACACTGACAGAGCTTTTAAAGTGGTGCAACACAAATGTTCATTTCCACCAGTTGTTTGGCTTAAAATGTAATAATGTAACGATCCACAAGTTGCGAAGAGAACAGTTAATGTCACTTGATTCTAGAAAATGTTTTCAAATAAATTGATTTGCCTTACAACAATGGCAGATTTTGCAGTAGTTTCTAGACAAATATGATTTTCAGGACTCCATATAAGATAAGAAAAATAGCTAAGATTACATGTTTTTGCAATATACTGTAACTACTGGGGTCTGATCTTCATCTTGGTGTGGTATCTGACAACTGAGGCATTAGCCCACTTTTATTTACATTACATGCTGACGGGCATCCAGTAATTGTTCTTCCAGCAGCCAGTTTGCCTTCTGTCTCAGTATAGAGCCATTAATCCTTCACTGTATGTTTGCACCATACAACATTGTACCATACTGTTATTGTCATCTTCAGTCGATATAAGAGTGAGTGTTTTACATTCTGCTGCTTACATAAATATCAATATTGTACATCTTTGAAGTCATTGGTCCCTGGTGAAACTTGAGTTTTCCTGCAGATGACATTGATGCAAAATTTGCATAAGAGTCTGTGGTTCTTCTTGTTCTTGCACATTTGACCACTTTATTATGTGTAAACAAACTAACTGTAGAATGTAAGATAATGGAATATACAACCTCACATAAAGCATAAGTATTGCCACTTTTATGTCATGTTCAGGGAGCTTTATGATCTGATAGTACATGTTAAACTAGCATGGAATGCAAACATATTTTTTCCCAGTACTTCCTTTAGAAACAGAAGAAAATGAGCTAGTCCCTGTATATGCTTCAATCATCATCATTCAACAAAGTCATGCAATTGATTTTGTGTCATATTTCCAAATACAACATTACATGCCATGGTTATTACTTTGACTACAATTTATTTTGCTATATGGCAACATTTTGTTTATGTAGCTAGTATCCCAAAATAGCTTTGCATACAACATATAAGAGGAATTCCCCTCTGAGAATATATGAATGGTTCATGGTCAAGTCAAAAAGATTATTATTGCATTTTATTTTACCAGCTTTCCCACTTCTAACGTTGGAATTCTCTCTATGTTTTCAGCTTCAGGGAACTCTGTCTTTCACACTTTTGAAAAAGGTGTTGATGCTGCACTGTGAGATGCAGTATAACAACAGAAATAACAAACAGGCAAAGGTATTAGTGCATGTTATTGATTTGTCAGTTGATTAAATGGTTGTGTACAAGAGATCATTTTGCAGGAACAAGACTGTCCCTCACCTCTGTATCACTGCAACACAGCAGTAATACAGTATTGTTAGACAATGCAGAACTGAAGCCATTATTAATACACTTGGTTTAGACTACTACATATTGAGCAGAGATCTTCTCATTGGAAAGCATTTTTCAATCTAGGCCTAATCTGCATATGTTAAACCTTCCCCTGTAGCTTTCTTCCCTGATATCGATACAATTTCCCAACCATCCTACATTGTTCATGAGTCATAAAGCAGAGGGAACTGAATACATTTTCAGCTTTTTCTCAGTTAAGAGCCAGATTGAAGGGTTCTTGTACTGCCTGTCTCCCACAATCTGTAATCAGAAGATCAGGAAGACCGGGAGAAAGAGGGAGAGAGGGGGGTGAGGTGGGTGATCTGTAATTGCCAGATCAGAGAGAAATCTTTGTGTGTGAAGTAGGGCTCTTTGTATGTCAGCTTGCCAGTCAGGCCTTTTCTCTTCCTGTGTATGAAAACATGCATGTTCTTTTTTGCACACACTGTTAAGGGAAAGTGTGGGTGCTTGGCAGACACTATTGGATGGAAAATTGGCATTTATGGCTTTGTGCGTTTCAAACTAATCCATTTTGCCTGTATTTGCTGACACCAATACCTAAACACCAATTAGGAGGGCTGGCATTAGTGACACATGCTACAGTTGATAGCAGTGTATTTCTGGGGGCTAAAAGAATCCACCTGGCCATGCTGCATCAGAATGCAATGTATAAATGATTCATTCCACAAATACTATAAGTGACTGGAGGCTTTTTCAATGAAACTAATTTGAGGATGTGTACAGTAGCGTTTGTGTGAGTAGTTAATTCTCCTCATTCCTAGTTTTGGTCTTCAAAGAGACAATACGAAATGACAAAATAAACTGAAAAAAGGGCACACAGAGAGGATAGGGGGCACTTTCAGAGGCAAGTTATAACTGTTACTGTATCGCTTACCACATCTGAATATTAATAAGTACTCTTTCTTTTATAGTTTAAATTAGTCAACAATTAGTGGCTATGAACATCGAAATCCTATAGTTTCTTTTGGTTGGCTCTACAAACTATCTCGGGCTGGAAGCCAGAGCAATTAAAGCGGCACTCTGCAACCATTTGCAGATAATTATTTTCGTACAGTATGCAGTTATTATTTTTTCTTTTGGGGAGTGCGTGTGTGTGTGTGTGTATGTGTGTGTGGGGGGGTAATGCTACCTTGATGATGTTTCATCAGCAAAACATTAAAACCTGTATGTGAACTCTACTTTAGTGCCCCTAAAGCAATAAAAATGACACTGGCACATTCCAGTGCCACTGCTGAGCTACAAAACATGCAGATTTGCAAATCATTCACTTTCAAACTTAAGCAGTGTTAATATTGTTATTCCTATAAAGAATATGTTTATTTGCTTTCTTACAGAGAGTTAGATAAGAGGATCAATACCACTCTCATATCTGTCTGTACTGCCTACCAGCACTTCTAAAGCCCGTTAATTAACACGTTTCACAGTTTGTACAAATTAAACACATGAGATATAATGTGTTAATTACCAAGCTTTACTGCTGGTTTTGTTTCCAGTATTTAATACTAAAGCTAGGCTTCCTGAATAAGCACAAAGTGCTGCCAGTGAGCATCATTCATAAGCACATTAGGTGCATATGAACAGAATTGCATGGCAAAAACCAGTTTGGGACATCAAAATCTTGACATGGTTCATCTCGTCCTGCGGGGCTAGTCAGACATAGAGAAGATTTAATAGTGGACCTCACTGGGTGATGGTTTGGGCTGCTCTGTGAAGACAGTGGAAAGATACTTAGGCCTGTTTTGCTCTAAGCTCTCCCTTCTGTATGTCTGCCACAGCTGGAGTCTTTAGTCCTGTCTGTTAGGGTTATATAAGGGTCTAAGAATGCCTGGGCATTAAGATAGAGGCTGACTCAGACCTCGCCTCTGTCTGGTCATTTAATTCCAGCTCAGCATTTAGCAAAAGATTACAGGAGAACCCCGGCCAGAGTTGTGAATGAATCCTGTGCCATCTCTAGTGTGATGGTCTTATTGAGGACAGAGATGCTCAGTTAGGACTAAAGAGAAAAATAGAAAACGAGAGGCAGGGCGACAGCTGTATCTGAAATGTTTTTGCTGTATTCCTCTGTATTCACCGCACACTGGATATGTGTCTGTGCATCCCTCCAAAAAAGCCGTGCCCCTGTTTTCTCCTTGTTTATATCTCCGTACCGCCTCTCCTGACCCTCCATCTCTACAAACGCCATCTGCATCTCAACTGTGTCCGTGCAAACTCTACTTCTAATGCACTCTCCTTTTCTCGTTCCTTCCCACTCTCCATCTACGGTGTATAAATTCTCGCTTGCCTGCTTGTCACAAGGTCTTGATGTGTTAGACGCTGTGTCTTTGTCTAATGTAGAAACTTGGTATCCTGTTTGCATATACTTTAAGACAGGTCTACAGTAGAAGATATGTAGTTTAGATATGTATACACTGTGTAAATGGTCATCTTAACATGTATTGGTGTATTTTTTAGAATGTAAATACAGTTTTGGTTGTGAAGAATCATTTTTAATAAACAGACATCGGATCCATTATGTGAAACAACATCAACTAATTTCTCCTAATTGCAAAAATGAACTGATTTGATAATGTCACTGCTTCTCAAATGTATGATTACATCCACAGAAATAACATTTTGGAGGACTGCCATTCTCCAAAACAAGCACTGTATATTTCATAGCAGCCTCAAATCATTGCCAAAGCAAAAATATTTGCACGTCAAAAGTAAACAGAGTATTTCATGCATTACCTCCCTTCTCTGCAGTGCACTTTGGCAGTTTGAAGCAAGAATGTAGTCTTTCTGCAAAACACCCATTCGCTTTTCTCTGTCGTTCCCCTATCTCTGTCTAGACTTGTGAAAACATTTCTCTCTGTCCCAAGACTTTTTCATCCTAGTTTCTGTCTGTCTCTCGCTCTGGTCTTCCAACTTTGCCCTTGCCATTTCTATCTCTTTTATTTCCCTCTACCCCCTCACTCTCTCCTCCCACTCTCATGCCCTCTTTTGTTCAGTTTCAAGTCTTTGATGTTTCTCTTATGCTCGCAATATCGCACTAACTTTGTCTCTCTCGCACCCACCCTGACACACATGTGCACTCTCACTCTCTTTCTACACGCCCACAGTGTGGGTTTCTTACCAGTGAAGCATCCATCCACCCCTGTCTCTGTGTCCCCTCCTCTCACATCCCTTGCCTCTCTTTGAAGTCATCAGAGCCCATGCCACTCCAGTCAGCTTTTATCCTCACACAGAGGATATGTAGAGAGGAATGTATTTAGACCATGCTGGAGCACAGTCATCTCTCCTCCTGTGTGAAATTATTCACTTGTGACTCATATCTTCATTGGGAACTCTCTCTAAACAAACAACCACTGGATGTGGCATTTTCCATCCAAATTGACTATAACTGTAACTGAGAGTGCTGGCCTGACTGTCCCCCTGCAGTTCGGTGCCTCTCTCAACAATGAGGAGTCATTCTCTCAGAAGCAATCACGTCTCAGTGATTAGCCTGCTATGACTAAGTGCCATTGCGCAAATCCAATACCAGCCAAATACTAAAAGTCAAACAGCAATTGTTCCAAAGGGTACATTTTCATATGTCTAAGACATACATATTAATTTGCCAAACAGCTGGAGACACACCTTTGTCTAAAATTGTGCACTTCTCAACTCACCATTGTGCAAAACAGACAGACAGACAGACAGACACACACACACACACACACACACACACACACACACACACACACACACAAACACTCAGCTTGCATGTTGCAGTGTGCTGAGCAGCTTCCACCTGCAGCCTACTGAGGCTCACAGCTTCACACCATTAGTTCAGCTTAGCAAGCACAGCCATCCACAGAACAGTCTAGTCTATAAACCTCGGGCGCCATCTTGACTCAACCTGCTGCTGCTTCCTTTTCGTCTTGTGCGTTTCAATGATAAATATTGCCAAATAATGATTTTTTAAAATGTATGCAGCTGTGGTGTGAGTTTCTTAAATAGCTTGGTTATATACATACAGTATGTGTCCTTATATCAAACACTAATGCTTCAATAAACTACCCTAATAATGTAGTTTAAGAGAGGCAAACTTTAAATTATAGGAC